>JADDOH010000291.1:0-299155 GCA_016648135.1 Agrypnia vestita | reverse complement strand
TTATAGAAGTCTCACAGAGGCGAAGCTACTTATACGGGAAACATGTGTGGAAGACTATAGGGTGGCTCAAGGCTTATGACCTGTATGAAGTGATTACTTTACACAGTGCAACATTCACCAATTCCACTGTAAGAACATCCACACATCAAATTTTATTTAAAGTTGTACATACCTATGTGTTCTAAATCTGTATTCTATCAAATATATGAAGGGACTATGCTAGAGACATCTGTGGTCCTTCCCATTACATAGTATATTATGTTATGTATATTATGTTACGTAGTAGCGGTATGATCGATAATCCTCAAATTATGCAGAGCATTGGTTTGTATGTTCCTGATAATTACACTAGACATCGTCAGCATAGATTGTTTCACATTCCAATATACAGGACCAACCTGCCGATGGTTATGCCTGTTGAAAGAGCCACAGCTATGCTGAACAAAATCGCTTTGGGTATTGATATATTCCATGTGTCTGAGGGGGTTTTCCGAAGCGGGATTCTCCTACACCTTTGACCAGATTTATGTTATTTTTAATTTATTAAATATTTTCATTTTTGATATATACTTCTAATATGTATGCCTTAAACATTTTGTTTGTCATGTACATATTATCATGAAATAAATTGAATTGAATTGAATGTTATTTGTCAATTAATTATTTATTGTTATTAATTTATGTTTCCTTTTTCTTCATGTATATAAACTGCCCTCATAAGGTGAAACACATCTCAAGTGCATTACATTATACAAGTATAATTAAAAGCAAGTGTTTTATTTCTATATAAACATAGCATATAAACAGTTTCTATCTTGTGTAAATGAATGTCCAGTCTTCTTCTGGTATTAATAATAAGATTTAACCATGAAATATCCACTTTTTACTCCACCTTTGATACCTATTGTAATAAGTATTATTCACTGCTGTGATTACGCATAAAATATATACTACTATGGTTAGCTAAAGAAAGATTAGACGAACTATCACGATACTCAAAGAACTATTACAGAACACAGGTTATTTTCAAATCGCCTCTGCACCTGAAAGAGTTCTGCATCCCAGACAACTTGAATGGTAGATGCCAAACTCTGAAGTAAGTCTTTGGACTGGTCAACACTGGAGTTGTAGAACCAACCAGAAATTACCAGAAGACTAAGTTCCAGTGGACGAGTATTGTTATGGAGTATAGAACGGTGCATCAGAAACTTATAAAACTATTTAAAAAATGACTAAAAATTTACTTTTTCATTAATAAACAATTCAAATACACAAATTCACAAACATTTTTTAAATTCTAGTGTAAGGCTAAACTATCCATGTTATTATTATAACAGTTACTGGAACCAAAAGGATATTTGAAAATAAATTGCTATTATTATAATCACATATCATTAAAGTTGTTGAATATATTCTTTTAGGTCTGAAAAATCGTTGAACATCGATGCGAGAGAAAAACATATAAAAAGAAAAGCAGACGCAGATCTTGGTCCACCTCAAAAAAACATTAAATGCAATCCCATGCAAGATTTAGAGTTTGAGTAAGAAATTTGTTTATAAAATAGCTGTCACAATAATTATATAGCGGCCCTCGTAGTCCAGTGCACTTGCCACTGGCTTCTCACACTGAGGGTTGCGGGTTTGATTCCCGGTGAGGTCACAATTATCCTATTCACTGATTCACTCAAGCTCGGGTGTTTTGTGATGTGTTTCGCTTCAGTAATTAGGCCTCTTGGCCTGTTGAAGTGTAAAAAAATTAAATTCTTATCTCACCTTTACACAA
Organism: Agrypnia vestita; assembly: GCA_016648135.1. Classification (NCBI taxonomy): domain Eukaryota; kingdom Metazoa; phylum Arthropoda; class Insecta; order Trichoptera; family Phryganeidae; genus Agrypnia; species Agrypnia vestita. Next base: position 297,372 of record JADDOH010000291.1, on the reverse strand, counting down.
ATAATGGAATCAGCATATTGATACAATCAGAATACTGATTGAAGTATATTTGCAATTGCACTAGCTTTTTCAAAAATTTCATATTTAATCTTATTTATCATATTGACGGTCTCTGTGTAATCTCGGATGTCTGCCGAAAATGCATTTTTTACTCTTTTCTACCAATACATAAAAAATACTCTTCGTAAAATAAAAAATATAAAAAAATGTCTCTAATTTTTTTTACAAAAAAAAAACTGGTATAAAAATCAAATATTATGTATTTTGTATGTCAAGCCAAACTTCAAGCAGCAAGCAGCAAGATTTTTTATTTTTGATGTCTTAGGACCTAATTCAGAGTCAATATTTAGATGATTAAAGGTTAAGGTACGCCTTAAAAGTGTTATTTTGCACTGAAAATAATGCTTTTAAGGCGTACCTTAACCTTAAAATTCGGACCTTAGTTTACGCAGGGACCGTCAATATATATTCAAGCATTTTGTTCTTGTTATGCAAATATATCGAGTTTGTGCAAAAATTTACAAAAAAAATTCTTGGTGACCCAACGTAAGCTCAAGAAATTGAATTGGGAGATTATAAAGCATCCAACTTATTCTTCTGATTTTGGTCCTTCGGACTATCACTTATTTGTCACTATAAAATTTATTGAATGACAAAAAAGTATATGGAATAAAAACATCCCTTGACTCATTTTTTGCATCAAAGTAATTGTACCTTATTGGAATAAATATGCTCATAAAAAGACAGAAGACAGTTATAACAACCGATGGAAATTGTAGTATTGTTTGAAAAAATAAAAATAAAAACAAAAAAATTTTCATAAAAAGCATCAAAACTTTTGGGTCAACTTAATAATTAGAAAATGCGTAATATATTCATATTCATTCCAAATTGAATTAACACTTTTTCTTTAATTTGGTGAATTTTATTTGCAGTGATAATTATTAGTGAAATGAAATTATTTTAAATATTTTATTTATATACGTAAGTAAGTAAGTAAAATATCAAAGTAAAAAAATCGTATTAATGCACAAAAAAATAAAAATATACTAATCTTCCCTAAAAAAATGTAGTTAACAACCATTTTTAATAGAATATGTAACACCTTTTTAAAATTGGTGAAATACGAACATCAAACAACCCTTCAAATTCTATCCATTTTTACCATCCATTATCCAAAATTACAAAATACCTGATGTTAATTAATAATACAAAACATGGTATGTACCATTTAAAATTATATATTACAAATATGACAGTACTACCAGAGTAAAATTTATATTAACCATAAATATTCTAATCAAATTAAAAGGCTTGTTAATTTCAGAATGATGGCATGAACATATTATTATTGAAGATAACATGTTCTTCCCATTAGTAACTGATTTGATTTTTATGAAAAAGTGTAGTTAACATGTTCATCCCTATGATTTGAACATGTTCTAATTATTTTTAAGTCCTGAACTTATTTCCAATGGAAAGAGCGTACAATATTTAGTTTAGACGGCTTATTAACTCATTTTTGACAAAAATGTTAGTTAACATCTTCTTGCCATGGGGTCTTCATGTGTTGCTGATGCGAAAACGATTAGAGTTACTGATTTAAAAATTAAAATTTGCTAACTATTTTTTCCCATGTTCACAGTGTATCAGAACTGGATCCAAGAATTAATGTTCACAGAATTGCTAAAGATGAAGGATGTCTACATGAGGTGGCTGTGCCTCCGAAACAAAAATTCCCTAAACTCGATGAAAACAAAAATCCCCCAGCAAAGACTTACAAATTTGTATTAGATTCTTTTCAAAAAAAGGCGATTTCGTGCGTTGAAAATAATCAGTCTGTTTTGGTCTCGGCTCATACCTCTGCAGGAAAAACTGTTATAGCTGAGTAAGTTATCTTAATACATATCATTTTATACTATAATGGGTTGTCCAATAAGTTTGTGCCGATTTCTATACTGTCACGGGATTGCGGTGTTGGGAGACAAGTGAAACACTTGAAATTAATTAATGTTTTCTTTTGTGCACAAAGTCACCGCACATGAATTTAATTGGAGCAGTGTTATTTAATTCATACTGATTTTGCACTAATCACTCGTCTGTGGAACACTTTATGCAGTTTTTCAGAATATTTGCACGTCTACGATCGCACTTATTCATTTTTAAAACGTCCAGAGTGCTGGAAAGTTCTCGATTATATTCTGTTTCTATAGTCTCGTGACAATGTATAAAATTCGATTATCTTTTGCAATAAATTTCAATTAATAAATTACATAATTTTTTCAATAACACTTCATGTCTTCAGCAGGTGTCAAAATTGTTGGACATATAACTCAGATCTAATCATTCTGTACCTCTCAATGCCAAGGGCGTGCAGTGAGAACAAGAAGCAGGACTTTTATTTAAACATATATTTGGCAAAAAAAAAGGAAATTATATGTTTATCTGGCAGAATTTTATGAAATATTAAAATTTTAATATGTTAATTATTTTGATAGGAATATTACGAGATATATATCTTATTTCAGTTCCTTTTCAAAATATATGCTTGGGAAAAAGTCATGCTTCTTGTTCTCACTGCACGCCTCTGCACAGTGGAGGCCTTACGCGCGGTCTTGGTCTTTGCCCATGCATTATTTTTTGTTTTCCTGGCTTGTGCCAAACTCGTGCACCAAATTTGTGAACTTTTCCTGTTGAATTATGGTGATTTCAGACTGTTTATGTAAACTCTATGTATGGCTAAGGAATTCGACTGTGCATGTGCACTGTTGAGTTCCTTAGCCAATTCTCACTCGACTTTTCTGATGGGAAGGCCATCGGAGGATATTGGTGTGGGTCAGTCCAATCAAAAGTTTTCTGCAAATGTTATTGCAATTTATGGTACAAATAAAACAAGAATTCTTTTATTAAATCCCTAGTCATCAGAATTTCAAATCAAAATTTAACCGCTCGTGTGCCAAACCGCAGATCCGCGCGAAAACTTTTGTACCCTTTGTGTGCCAAACCGCAGATCTGCGCTTCCTAGACAGGTATACGAATTCGGTCTATTTTACCTGCGTTCGTGAGTTTATAAAGCTTATTCTTTGTTGTATCTCAAGTTTTTGAATGAATGAACGAGTTCTAATTGTCAAGTAACCTCATTTGCCGTGCAAACCGGACAAAAAATCATTCCAAATGTTGTCTTCGAACCGCTCATTAATTGTGTTATTTATCTGTTAAAAAAAATGTTTTTTTTAATTAAAAATGTGTTAAAATTAATTATTTTTATATTCTTTGATATACTATAACGAAAATATTGAAATACAGTTAGTGTTATTGCGTCCATGGTTTTATTCGATAAACATGTGCGTACATTTCTGACAGTAAATTTCATTACTTATTTTCATAATTAATGAATAAGTTATTATTGTACAAGTATGTAATTATTGAAATATAAGTAATTATTAGAGATGTGCCGATTATGACTTTGGCCGACTAGACGATTAGTCGATTGTAAAAAGGCCGACTAATCGGCCGACTAGTCGGCCAAGTTTAGTTTAGAATTTTTATAAATGTTTTATTTTCAGTACATCAGGTACATGTAATCTTGGTTTAATATTACTTAGTCTGTTAATAAAAAAAATTCCTACTCTTTTATTTAAATAAGAAGAAATATTTATAAATGTTAATTAAAATACTAATTTTGTTTGATAAATTTCATAGATATTTTTTCTTTACAAGTAAGTAATTTTAGGGACTGATTAGTTGATTACCAAAGGAAAAGTTGCTTTACATTTCAAAATGTGTAAGACTGATTCTAAAATAAAAATATCAATTAACAATCAAGGTTTTTATTTAATGTAATTTCACCGATATACATTTTATTGAGAAATACATACAAAGTAAGAAGCCGGATAGTCGGCGCTCTTTGCCGAATACTCGCCGATTAGTTGCCGACTACAAAAATTGCGGGATAGTCGGCTTCACCGACTAGTCGGAACATCCCTAGTAATTATTAAGTCAACCAGAAACTGCAACTTTTTAGCGATTATTGTTGATTTTTACATGAATATAACCATCACAAAAAAGGGTCTAAAAAACAGCAATCGTGAAGCAAGCGCGAAATTGCGCGGCAGACAGGGTATACTCAGGTTACATACGGCCGACACACGACCGGTTAAAAAAATTATTTACAGGAAAGGAAACTCAATATTTTGTCCCTATCACAATTTCTGAAAATCGTGAGTCGTAATTGAAATTAATTAGTGAGTGAAGCTCTATATATTTCTAATACATCTTATTTTCTTAATAGATATGCAATAGCGCTCGCTTTGAAAAACAAGCAAAGAGTAATATACACTACTCCCATAAAAGCCCTATCAAACCAGAAATACCGAGAAATGTTGGAGGAATTCAAAGATGTGGGACTTATGACTGGAGACGTAACTATTGACCCCATGGCATCATGTTTGATCATGACAACCGAGGTAAACTTATATTGTACTATATATCTATTGTACCAGGGTATGGTTGCAAGTTTGCAAAGTGACAGTTGTGTTTGTGCTTGCTCTCTTGGATAATTACTTATTTTGGATAAAACAGATATTTATAACCTTTTTTTCCCTTTGTATTTAGTTTATATTTTGTTGTATTGTAGCATATTAACGAATTTCCGTTTCTACATCCTTAATGGAGGACTTAAGACCTCCGGATCCTCCGGATCCCCCTGATCCTCATCCTTCACCATCTACCATGGGAGGAATGTCGCGTTTTCCTTTGGAGGACTCGGATTCCTCGGAGGATTCCTCTTTTTCAGCTTTTAAAAAAAGGAAAATTGAAAAAAGATCTTCAAAAATAAGACCCAAGCCCTCTACCATCGTTGCGTCTCCTCCTATCTCCCCTACGCCTTCAATAATCCCAGCTTTAGAGCCTTCTTCTGCTCCTCAGGGTCCTCTTCCTCATCCTCAACTGTTGTACTCTGATTCAGCAGTATCCCCTTTTCTGGTCTATGTTCAGAGAACAGAACGAGGTACAATCCACCCAATCGATTTTGGTAAACATATTTTGCAACAAAAAACAAAAGGCATTCGCCCAGATGGTATTAAGGCAGAAGGTAGATATAAAATCTCTGTTGAATTTGAATCAGGAGCTTTGGCAAACAATTTTGTATCAAGTTTTAGCAACTCACAAAATAATAAATTCAAAGCTTACGTTCCATCCTTTAATGTTACCCGCCTGGGTCTCGTACGTGGCATACCCGTTGATCTTTCAGAGGAAGAAATAATTTCGTATATCTCTACTTCACAAAATATTGGTAAAGTTGTAAAGGCTAGACGCCTAAACTATAAAGATACTTCCTCTGGTACTGTCACATGGAAACCATCACAAACAGTGGTCCTCACTTTTGAAGGCCAAACCCTTCCTTCTCACGTACAATTCTCTGCCGGTAGAACTGTACACTTTCCCAACCATTCAGTGTTATAATTGTCTCCGCTATGGACACTCTAAGGTGACATGTAGATCCTCTCCTCGATGCTTCAAGTGCGGTGAAAATCATCTAAAATCATCATATATATTATTTCATTCATTGACGATAATAACCTAATTATCCTCAATGATGGCTCTCCCACTAGGTTCAGTCCCCCGTCTCAACGAGCCAGTGCGGTGGATCTGTCTATCTGTTCCAATTCCTTAGCAGCGTCAACCAGTTGGTCAATACTAGGAGATCCACACTCTAGTGACCATTTCCCTATAATCCTCTCATTTGTCTCAAAATCACCCAAATCTCCTGTAAAAAGAGTTCCTAAATTTAATTTTAAAAAAGCAAATTGGAACCACTTCCGCGAACTCCTTGAATCCTCTACCGCTCCCCTCCCTTTGCATATTACCTCTGAGGAAATTCAATCAACATTTTCTCAATTAATTTCAATTATCCAACATGCAGCAGACAAAAGCATCCCAAAATCAAACCCTAACCCAAAATTCCCCGCCTCTCCCCCCTGGTGGGATGAAGAATGTACCCAGGCCGTAAGAAGGCGTAAAACTGCTATGTCTACCTACAAAAAAGATATGAGTATGGCTAATTACTTAGTTGTCAAAAAAACTCAGGCTCAAACCAAAAAATTTTTAAGAAAGAAAAAAAGAAAGGGTTGGCAACAGTTTTGTACTTCTATATCCCCCACTACTCCTATTTCTACTGTATGGACAATGATCCGTAAGTATCGCTCATCTTTTATTCCTTCCGTTAAACGGTCTTCCAACAATCTATGGCTAGGAGTGTTTGCTGACAATCTGGCACCTCCACATGTGCCTCATATCAGTGAATCTCCATCTTTAACTCATTTTTCAAGTCCCACGTCTTGGTTGGATGCTCCTTTTGCTATTCAAGAATTAACCTATCCTCTTCAAAACCTTAAAAATTCCTCGCCCGGGCTGGATAAAATATCCTATATCATGATTCAACATTTTCCCACCTCCACTTTAAATTATTACTTATTTGTCATTAATAAAATATTTGAAACTGGACAAATTCCTGAGGAATGGAAAGCCCAATTGGTTCTCCCAATCCTAAAACCAAATAAAGACCCAGATTTTGGATGCTCTTACCGCCCAATAGCCCTATCTTCTTGCATGCTGAAGGTGGTTGAACATATGATTAAAAACCGTATTGATTGGTATGCAGAACATAATGAACTCCTTTCGTCCTCTCAATTTGGTTTTCGCAAAAAGAAATCTGTTTTTGACAACCTGAGTATTCTTACCTCAGATATTAGAATATCTCTTTCTCTCGGTAAGTGTACTGCAGCAGCCTTTATTGACATTCGTGGTGCGTATGACAATGTGAGCCCTATCTTATTAAAATATAAGCTTATAAAACTGGGTCTTCCATTAAAATTAGTACAACTAGTCTTTAATATTTTATGTGAAAGGACGATCTTAATAGATGGTCCGTCTCATAAATTAATCAGAAATCTTTGGAAGGGACTCCCGCAAGGTTCGGTCCTCAGCCCCCTTCTGTATAGTTTATTTACTGCTGACCTTGAAGAGTCCATTCGAGAGATATGCTCCATACTCCAATACGCGGATGACATAGCAATTTACTGCTCTGATAAGGATATACATGTTGCTTTAAAGAAGCTTGCTAGAGCTCTCTCGGGGCTCAACTCCTGGCTTATCTCCAATGGACTCGAAATGGCCCCCTCAAAAAGTCAGGCCATAGTTTTCTCAAGAAAACATCGTATTTCCCAGACGTGTGTCACATTTGATGGCTTCAGTATCCCACTCGCCAATGAAATAAAATTTTTAGGCATTATCTTCAATAGAAAATTAAATTGGGCCTCCCAAGTAAACTCCATGGTCTCTAAGTGCGAAACGAAATTGAACCTCCTCCGTGCGACATCAGGTGTATGGTGGGGATCTCATCCTTTAACTCTGAAACTCATGTATAATGCCTTTATCCGGAACCATATAGATTATGCTAGTTTTTTGCTTGATCCTCTTCCGAAATATTTAGGAATAAAACTAGACAAAATTCAGTCAAAATGCTTGAGGTTGATTATTGGAGCCATGAGATCATCTCCGATTAATGCATTGCAGGTGGAAACATTGGAGCCCCCTCTCGCAATCAGAAGGCAATATTTAGCTGACAATTTTACTATAAAGTGTTTCAGGGTCCCCAACCACCCTATTCTTGCTATTTCTCAATCCCTCCTTGATCTCACAAAGTCAAGTGCATATTGGAAAGGCAAAACTCCTCCTCTTTTGACTCGGAGCTTCTCCAGATTGGGGAGTTTCATCCCTCGAGTTCAATCAAACCCTGTTCTCCCTATCTACAAATTTCCTTTTTCTAATCACATTTTTTCCCCTAAAGTCATTTCCTTGGGAATTGACAAATTCACTCCTAACCCTAAGAGAATATTTTCTGAAATAATAAATAAAGAATGGTATGGCTGGACTCAAATTTTCACTGACGGATCCAAACTCCAGGCAACCGGCTGTACGGGTGCTGCGTTTTATTGTCCAAATGATGGTATCCAAGGTATATTTCAACTCCCTAAAGAGACATCCATTTTTACTGCTGAGTGCTTGGCAATCCGAGAAGCGCTAAAATCATGTAAACCAAAACAATCAAAGAAGTGCCTTATTCTTTCAGATTCCTTAAGTTCTCTGCTCAAAATTAAATCCAGCCCCTTTCGGCACCCTGATGATCAGATCTGCATGGAAATTCGGAGTATAATTCACGACCTTTCCTTGGATAAATTTGAAATTGTTTTGGCTTGGATTCCGAGTCATGTAGGCATCCCTGGTAATGAAATGGTAGACTCGCTGGCTAAAAATGCAATCTCACAGGGGGATGCCACATTTTCCACTATTCCAGTGAGCGATCTTTTCAATATTACAAGAAACGATGCCGCACTTCAGTGGCAGTCTCATTGGGACCTCACTAAAATGTCAAAAGGTCGACACTACGCCGCTATTCAGCCACTTATCCCATCTCGAACCTGGTTTCACAGGATCAGATTGAGCAAGAGGGAGACTTCAATGGTTTGCCGAATGCGTCTGGGTCATTGCTCTATCCGCTTACACCTTGCAAAAATTCATGTTCTTAACTCCTCAATCTGTGAGTGTGGACAAGAGGAGGAGGATTTGAACCACTTGTTTTTCAATTGCATTTTAAATGTCGGTACTCAGTCCCTACTCCAGGATCTTGCAGATCTTAATGTCCCTTTCCCTACAAATATCCAGCTTTTGCTTACAGACTGCCGACGGGAACTATTGAAAGTGTTACTACGATTTTTAGAGAGTAATTGCATTGAGCTGTAATGTTTATGTCGATGACCTATTGACTAGTTTTTGGCAATAACATCCTTTTACTGGGTAACAAGCCATTAAATTTAAAAAAAAAAAAAAAATATCTATTGTACTATATATATATATAGTACAATAGAACCTCGTTAATTCAAGGAATCTAAAAAACTATTTGAATTATGTGGAGCCTCGCTAATTCAAAATTTAAGTCGCAGAAAAAAATTTATGATTAGTTTTTTATAACTTCTTTGATAAATTTTATGTGACTTAAAATATATTGATTTATGGTGCAAGGATCTCATTATAATTTTGAATTACTAATTACCAGGGTTTTTGCATTATTGGGGCTAATCCATTATGAAATTAACATTTTAAGCTTTTTAAAAATTTCTAATTAACAGGATTCTGCTGTATATTATATGTCAGTTATTTAATAAAATGTATTATTTTTCTCTTAAAAATTGCCCTTACGGCACTCCAACAAACTGATAATTGCAAAAGTTTCAGCTGTGACAGCAATTATTGTGTAAACAATGAAGTGGTTTAAGGCCAATAAACAATGTGTATTGGCCTTAAAAAAATTGGCTTGGTTGGAATTATCATTTAATTATCAGTGTTTTAAATACTTAATCTTACTTAACAAATCTTTTCCTAATTACACATTGACGGTTCATTTTACAAAGTTGTAAAATTAAGTTTGTAATTTTGTATTCTGTACAGTAAAACCTCGTTAATTCGAAATTCAAGGGACCCAAAAAAAAACATTTCGAATTACGTGGAACCCCGTTAATTCGAAATTCAAGGTACAAAAAATTAAAAATCGCAATGCAATTGCGAAATTCGCCAAAAATCGTAAAACTTGTGAAAAAAGTCATTCATTTAGTGAAAAACATCTGTATTCTTGTATATTTCAAGAAATCATTTTGAAAAAGCAATATTTATTATGCTAACACGAAGACCGCGACATTTATATTACTTAAGTATTTAAATATGTATTTATTGTTTTCACTTGTGAAAATAGCGAAATATTTTTTCAATTTCGTCGAATTTAAAAAAAGAAAACGAATTTTGCAAACTAAAATGTATTGGTTTATACCGCAAGGGACTAAAAATTATTTTATAAAATTAAAAATTGCGATGCGATTGCAAAATTCTCCAAAAATCATAAAATTCATGAAAAAAACGATTAATTTTGTGAAAAAGTCTGCATTTTTGTATATTTCAAGAAATCATTTTGAAAACGCCATATTTATTATGGTAATAAAAAGACTGCCACATTTCTATTACTAAAATAGCCGAAATTGACATATCTGTTCTAAACTATCGAAATATTTTTTTTAAATTTCATCAAATTTAAAAAAAAAAAACGAATTATGTGAACTAAAACTTATTGATTTATGGCGCAAGGGGCTAAAAAGTATTTCGAATTACGAATTACCGGGGTTTTCGAATTATCGGGGTTAATCTACTTTGAAATTAGCATTTTGGTACTTGTTGGTTTTAAAAATTACAAATTATGACGGATTTCGAATTACAGAGGTTCGAATTAACGGGGTTTTACTGTATATCTAATCTAATGTTATATTTGTTTCTAGATATTAAGAAGTATGTTATTCAGAGGATCCGAAGTCACCAAAGAAGTTGGTTGGGTGATTTTTGATGAAATACATTATATGAGAGATAAAACGAGGGGAGTTGTCTGGGAAGGTAAATATTGCAACACTTTCACAGGATTATTTAGGTTTCTGAGTGACAATACTAGCAACCGCATTAATTAACGTGGCACTTTGTGGTGAGAGAATTTACATACAGCACTTTTCGTACTGCACACTGACCGACTATTAATTTGTCACAGCTTGTTTTGCGAGATGTAGTCCCTCTCAAAACTGCAGTAAAAAATAAATTCATCTCCCATACATTTATTTTTTGATTTTGTTAATGTCTATGTTTTGATTTTTAATTGTTAATATACATTGTATCCTGATGAAAGATATTGGCCCCGAAACATGTTGATATTTCAGCAAATTAATGATTAAAACAAAATGTTGTTAATTCTATTGAAGTTTGTAGTTCTTTGTGGAAATTAATTTTAATGATTAAATTAAAACACTTTTGATCTTTTTTAAGAAATTATTTCAAAAATGCAATATTTATTATGTTAATGCAAAAATCGCTAAATTTCTATTGCCAAAGTAGGTACATATTGGCATATTTGCTACTCTCAGTTGAGTAAAAAAAAATCCATTTCGTCATGTTTGGATGGCCGTAATCAATTTCTTTTAGTTATCTTTGAATTTATTATCTTTACTCAATTTAACTTTCGATTCTGCCTTTTTTGCTGTTGGGTTTACTGGACTAAATTTTTATCTGAATTTCAGAAACACTCATCTTGCTTCCTGACAATGTCCGCTACGTGTTCCTGTCAGCCACAATTCCGAATGCACGGCAATTTGCGGAGTGGGTGTGTCACCTGCACCAACAACCGTGTCATGTGATATACACGGAATATAGGCCAACCCCACTACAGCAGTACCTTTTCCCTGCCGGGGGAGAGAAAATGCATTTAGTTATAGATGAGCAAGTATGTTCTTTTAGATTTTATATTAGCAAAGCAATAATATTACAGTAGAACCTCGTCAATTCGAAATTCAAGGTACCAAAAAAAAAAATTAAATTGCGATGCGTTTGCAAAATTCGCTAAACTCATGAAAGCTGTTAATATTGTGAAACACATATATTTTTGCATATTTTAAGAATCATCAATATTCTGAAGGCTTCTTCAGTCTTCATTCGATTTTGTCTCTTTTTCAATTCAGACCAACACAAATGCAGTTATTAAAAATACAACCGTCCATAAATATTTAAAATAATTATATAAGTCAGTAATGAATTAATATCATTGAATGATATTAATTCATTACTGTAATATTTTAATTTAAAATATAATTTTTATTTAAACTTTCTACTACATATATACTATACACCCGCAATATTTGAATTATTTATCACTACTATAGTAGTGATAAATAATTACTACCTATAGTCCAATGTTTTGCAAAAAATAAGTCAGAAATATTGAAAAAAAAATGCAAATTTTGATGACGCATATCTCCTTAACTATTGATATCAGGTCATGGTTGTTTCAACATTTTTGACTCATTATCAAGGCAGGAATCCACCTGTAAAGTATTGAGGACTACTAGCCTTGTTACTCCCTGTATATGTTGTCATAAAAATCTTCATTTATTCTCAAATCAGTTTGTCTTTATTACCACAGGGTACGCTTATCCAAAAGAACTTTGATGCTGCCATGTCATCTGTGACCACGGAAGATGATCCAAAAAAAGGTAATTCTACGCCTACAGAAAACGTCTTCAATGTCGTCAATATACTGATGAACAAACAGCTTGCACCATTAATTATTTTCAGCTTCAGAAAGAAGGATTGTGAGAAATATGCAACTTCCTTAGCCAAATTAAATTTCAATACAGGTATGTACATAATATTTTGTTTTCATTTCCTATATTAAGTTTTAAAACTTATAGCGAGCTGGACGTAGAGAAGCCATCTGTCAATAGAAAGACAAACTAGCACTGTGACACATTTGTCAGTCGGGCGTTTCGCCGGGTATTCCTCTACATGCGTCACTTCTCTACCGAGCTCCAGCTAGATGAGAACTTTCGCTCGCAGCACTCCACCTCATTCTTAATTTATAATCACATAATATTGTTAACTCTAATTGCATATACAGGGCGTCACATAACTACTGGCAAAAACTTTTTGTTACTGGCTACAAGACACCCTGTACTTTTGTTCAAGTCGTGGCATTGTTTTAACTTGTTGAGGGCCAAAAAAACATAGATGAAAGTAAATCACCAAGGCCAAAGACTTTCTGAATTTTTTGTGATTTTTCTTTTTACGAAAAAACCATGAAAACATGTGTATATTAAAAAAAACACACAAATTCATATTATTTTATCGTAATTGTCGTAATGCAATGATTTTTTTATCGTTTAAGTGAAAAAAAAAAATTTTTTTCAATTCCGATAATGTTGCCAGCGCAACATTATACGAAAAATGATAATTTATTTTTATTTGTTTATTAGAGACAATACTACTATTATTATTTGATGCTAACCTAATAATCTTCTTCTGTGTGGTATATTTTGTTGCACGGCACGGCACACGACGGAACATCGCACTCATAACACATAAATGTGATACACTTTCACACACACACACATATTTCAAATAAACGCAACAAAATTGCGTATATTTTTGTTAATAAATCACTGTTAGTATTCAATTGAATCATAAACCAAGAAAAACTGACAAATATCGCAAAACACATCGTATATATTTGTGTACACGTGTACAAATAAATCGAAAAAAATAAATTGTATTTCCCACGCACTTTGTGCGTGACCTTGAATGATGGAATATTTGAATTTCGATTGAGCAACACGCGTTCGGGGCGCCATCTACAACTATTCTATACTATTTTGACGGCAGAAAAACTTCTGTTTTGATTGTTGATTTAAAATATAATCCGTGATGTTTTTGAGTTGAAAATGGTCACCACGGGATTTCTCTACTGGGAAAAAATCACGTTTTTCAAATTCGATACGCGGCCGTCGAGAAATAATTAATTTTGTGCCTGTCGCATATATCCGACAGTGGCACTCTGGCCCCTGTCATTGTCTATCGCACAGGTCCGACGTGGCCCCACGCTCATTAATGGGTTACACTACCTTGAAGAATCAAAAAACATTGAAATTAAAAAAAAATATCTTAACTATTGCACATCTGTTTTTTTTACCGTCATTGTTCACAGCACACATTGGTCAATATTTTTCATCAACAAATTATTTTTAAAATTTCGAAATGGTTCCGTTTTCCGTGACGCGCCCAGCTTTCGGAGATAATCATGACATGTCGAAAAAAAATTGTGCTAATGACTCTGAAAATATTTTCATTTTTTTTTTTAAAAAAATCTTATATCGTAGACAATATTACATATTTGTAAGATGTGTGCAACATTTTTCTACAAAATCGGCCCAATAGTTTTTGAGATACCATCTCAAAATCACGGAGGCAGATCATTATTGGATATTTTCTGATACTGTTCCATACAGGAACACGCAAAAGATGGTGTGGTTCCATGTGCCCAAAAAAGTATAAAACCAATCTAGAAATGCCGGTGTAGTAGAGGTTGCCTTAAAAAAGGCAAAGAAGATCCAGAGAAAGTCCAAGTAGTCAGCAGGGTTGTTGTAGGTAGAGAGAAATGAAAGACTGGTAAAAGTGGTCCGATAGGCTCTTAAAGCACCTTCAGGAGTACTGAATTGCTCGCCATTATGAAACCGTTTATATAGCCAAATTACAAAATCCCCTCCATAACTCCATCGTAAAACAATCAGCCAATCACAAAGCTCGCTCTGCCGATTTCAGCGCTCGCGCCATCTCTTGGTGAATTTTGGTACTAATCAGTCTGGCGGCTCTTTGCTCTGACAAAAATATTTGTAAAAATGGATTCATCGTCTTTTTGAGACGTAAATTACGTTCATTTATGCAATACTAAACCTTGCTGATAATCTAACATAATCTATAGGACCCACAAGGCAATATTAACAGAGTTATTACAAGTTATGTGCCAAGTGCAATCGGCTAGTTATATTAATTTATAAAAAATAGTTCTCAAGTAGTCACACGAATCTTTGTATAATAATTACGAAGTATATTTTATAAGGCGCCTTTTGACTATAGTCTGATGTGTGGACAATCAATGTTACGTCAGTAATAAAAAATTTTAACAAATAAAATTCCCCCTACGCTTCTGATGTAATTTGTAGTTGTGAATATATATTTTTTGTATAGATATTCACTAGAAGAATACAATAAAGAAAGTTACAGTTCAATTGGACTGCCGTAGCGGCCAATATTCGATTTTTACTGAAAGTCATCTTTTTCGGCACGGTATCGCTTGGCCGGCGGCGCCGCTATCGTATTGAGAAAAGGGCCATTATTTTTTAATTTCCCTTTTTATGTTTTGACAAAAAAAAAAATTTAATTTTGTGTGTACGGTGCTCCACGCACTGCTCAGTAATGATGCTCCTCCGCCAGTCTATGTCCAGGAGGCCGAAGCACTCGGTCTTGTGCGACAAGACTCTTGATTCTGTGGGCTGGGTCCCCATAGATCAGATGCAAGCGATACGGGGGCGGTTGGTCTGCAGCCTGCCGCCCCACTTCAGTCTTCGGAATACCAACCGGGCGCACCCATATGGCTGGTTCTTGGAATTATATTGACCATACCAGTGTCATAAATCTAAATTATCATGCCTCGTGAGCAAGTCAAAATCCAGAAATATTTGAAAACATATCCATAAATGTCGCGAACGGCTATTTCATCCGAGATTATCACGCCTCGTACGCGGGTCAAATTCCAGAAATATTTGGAAAATATTTCGATTTCCATACTGACCATATGTCAGTCAAAAATGCCGCGAACAGCCAATTGCTTCGAAAAGCGCATCATCCATCGCTTTGCAAGATTTACTCTCTTTATTAAACCTTATAGTGCCGAAAAGTGCCATGGCGCTCCTAGGTAAGGTGTGCGAAAAATGCCACCGGTGCGACAGCGCTCGTTTCGACAGTTCACTTTTGGCGCGCGTCAGTGTTCCCGCATTCATATTTTTATTAATTAAATTGCGTTCTAACTTTCTTCAATCACACTTTTTTCTACAAACACCATTATTATTATTTATTTCTTTAATCCTAAATTTGATTTCAAAATGTCGAACACGAAAGAAAGTTCAGGTATGGATGTTGAAATGACAGAACAATTTGAAAACCGCATTAGTGATTATGATAGCGGAAGTGATATTGGGATTCCTGTCAATCGAAGGTTGCATGTTATTATTGACAGCAGCGATTTTGAGGATGACTTTAAATGATTGGAAATATGACACAATCAAATATGTACGCAATTCTTGCAAATAAATCTTGTAAATTTTTAATATATTTTCTTGTCAATAAATATCTAGTATTCAATTTCTGTGTTTTTATTATCACAGTTTGAAACCTTCTGAAGAGAATGTTGTAAAAATTATGAAAATTAGTGTATTGTAACAGAAATGGTAAGTGTTTTTGCTGTTTATATAAATTATCTATGAATATGCACTTTTTTACTGGCTTTTTTTAACATATTTTGACAAAATATGTATGGTACTAAAAGGGTTAAAAAATAAAAGATGTGACAAAAAATCGAGTCCAAAAACAGTGTGTCACATAAAGTCTTTTATTTCATTTGTTTACATAAACATACACAACTGGCATTGTTTCGTGATGACGCCACTGTCTCACGATGGCGATTGTGTCGAACTATTGAGCCCGCTTTGGTTTTCAGGGCCATCATCTGATTCCTGTCCGAAACAGGTACATTCACTCCATAATAGTGATGATATTTTAACTGGTTACACAATAAAAGTTATTTGCGATTTTTATCTGTGATTGATTGATTTGTATCGATGATTGGTAACTTTTCTTTACGATTGGATGGGCAACCATGGGTAACAGTTGTATCTCAGTTACTCAGTAATTAAAACAGTAAATATGTACTTCATATAAAATTTTACATGATTAAGAATGAAATAGTCGTATAAAATCAATGTAAATCTCAAATAACAGTACCATAATTAACTGGTTAAAAGGATTGAGCATAAACTCTTTTACATGACAGCAAAAGAACAAAAATGTCACACATGTTTATTTTATCTTGTACAATTTTATATACATATCAAGTTTTGTAATAAATCTGCAGTTAGTTACAAATCCTTTCATTATTAAAATACCTCCATCTTTTTTACATCCGATATCTCTGGTAATTTTTTTATTTAAGTATGTATTGTCTTTTTTCCCATCGTGTTAACAATTTTTCATGACTGCAATTTCATTATTTATCCAATATCATGTTTAGATCATCACTACGGATTCACTAAATGCGTGATTCTCGAAAAATTGCCCCTGCATTGTGGCTTATTGTATCTGTTTTGTATTTCAGAAGTTGAACAGAAACTTGTAGACGAGGTATTTTATAATGCTATAGATATTTTAAGTGAAAGTGAAAAGCAATTACCTCAGATTACAACAATACTTCCACTTCTAAGAAAAGGAATCGCATTTCACCATAGCGGACTTCTCCCATTGATAAAAGAAGCGGTTGAAATTCTCTTTGGAGAAGGCCTGATAAAGGTAAAGTAATTTTATTTTATTTGTTGCCATTTTAAAGTTTTGCCGCTAATAAATTTTAAATATTTATTGTATATTTAATTATTATTTTTTATTTATAATTTTTTTTTTTTACATCTCAGACCCACAAAACATCACATTGATATTTGTCTGTAGGTGCATCAATATATATATATATATATATATATACAGTCGAACTCGGTTACAACGAGCTCGGATATAAGGAGATCCCGGCTATAATGAGAAAAACTGTGAATTCATTTTGATTTGCACATATTCACATATACAATCGGTCTCGGCTATAAGGAGCGCGATTCCTGGATATACGGAGCAAATTTTAGAAACTCTGCAAACATATTTGCTTGTGTTGCAGAAAAAAAGACAGATACGTGCTCATAACAATAAACTTTTTCACTTTGCTTTTAAAGCGGCTCGCACTTAATTAGGGTTCATTTTATGATGTACACAAACTTGTGTCCGAAAATCCCACATGCGCAGGCAAGCAATAGTTTACTGAAGGTCGAGAATACTGGTCATATAACTCCGATTATTGGGGGTTTCCAAAATGTTTATGGTGACAGTTTATTTTATGCAGTTTACTGTATTAGCATTTAAAAACCTAATCAGTTAAACGCGAATTGTTCTATCGGAAACATGTTCACTAACAAACGAAAGTGTCTCTAGATTCGCGAAAAAGTCAAATTATCAGCGTCAAAAAGTCTGTAAACAGTTTTCACAATCATCTTCTACAGTTTCATCGCTCTGGAAAGATAAGGATGTTTATTTAGCTGCTCTTGAAAATAACATCACACAATCAAAAAAAATTGTGAAAAAAGTGAATCCCGGATATAAGGAGTCCCGGCTATAAGGAGCAAATTTAGTTGGTCCCGTCGTGTTCGTTGTAACCGAGTTCGACTGTATATATATATAAATAAATTGTATTTATCAGAAATACATTCATATGAATTAATTACAATATTACAAATTAGTTGCCTTTTTAAAATAAATTATATTCTCTTACATATTTTTAGGCATTGTTTGCAACGGAAACCTTTGCAATGGGTCTTAACATGCCTGCGAAAACTGTCGTATTTACGGCTATAAAAAAGTTTGATGGTGTCAAAACGCGAAATGTAAGTATGTAGATATGTAGTTAATACAATTGTATATCCATATTGTCTTCGAGAAGGGTGCCAAGATGCTCTTACTAACTGGTTGACGGTTACAATTTCCACATTGTGGCAACATAGTCTACATTGTTATTAAAAATGGTTGACTTTTTTAAATGAGGTCTTCAGGCCGTACTCATAACTCACAAACTAGAAAATTTCAATATTCTGTTATTTAAATGCATATGTTTGTTATAGGCATGCAAAACTCAGTATGAACATTTAAGATATGTATCATACCTCATGCACACGTGGTAATGATGGTTATGCAGTGCATTTTAAATGTACGCAAAAAAATTTCCATTGCCACAATAAAGTTTGACATGACAAATACTGACAGCAATATTTATTGTGCCCTCTAGTAATGCGTCACCGTAAAAACCTTTTTAATGTCATCGCATAATTGTGATGGTCAAACCGTTTTTGTAACTGGTTACACACAGTACAGTTATTTGAAATTTGTATCTGATTGTATTGATGATTGGTAACTGAAATATAACTGTTGTTGATTAGCGAAAGTTGCCTTTTGTATTGCGAAAAATCAATTACCAATCATTGATACAATTGGATACAAATCTCAAATAATGATTAGTGTGTCACAGGTTAAAATCATTATCAATGTTTATCTCTCAACTAACTATATATCAAATAACTATATATATCAAATAACTATATATTGATGAATTGATGCAAAAGTTTTGACTTGGACTTTTGAAATGGTAGCACAAATCAGTAAAAAAAACATTTATTTTAATAGCCATTCGACGTCTAGTAACTTGTTATATTTTTAAATCAGATTCACATTAATTTAAAAAATCTTAACTTCATCCAAACACTTAACGAATCTTTAAAAGAATTTTCTACGACTTAACTAACTATCGCACATTGTTGTACATAAGTAAACCCTTATACACTGAGCCTACCACATTTAATAATTCTAAAAAATTTCATTTGTTTAATCCGCGCACACATATCATATTGACCAATTTTGTTATAAGAATCATAACATCTTCCAGTGATTTAAATCCGTGCTTTGCGCATAAAACTTGTTGGTGCTTTAATCGTTTTTTGGTTAAAAACATAATTCAAAGGTGATGTTGTTCTTTTTCACTTGTGTCAGAAACGGTTTTTTTTTGTACATATTGAATATATTATATGAACATGGTCAATGTTAACCACTCCACTATCAGCGAGATGAGATCGACGAACTTATCTTCACTGACAGTCATACCTGCGACGGCGATAAACAACAAATTACAACGTACATAACCTCAAACGAAAACAAACGTCAAAGCAGTGATGTAGCCAGCATAAAAATCAAAATGGATTATTTAATCAAAATTTTAATTACTTAAATTTAAAAAAATATTTTTGAACTTGGAAATCGTTCGCGTGCTGTCCAAATTCTCAAACGTGCCACCTCGGGCACGCATGCCCTAGGTTCGCCACACCTGCTTTATGCAATATAATTTATTTTTTTTAATGTAAAAATAATAGTTTGGAAACATGTGGTATTCATTAGTTTGAAGAATTTTTTTTATAAATGTCGTAAAAAAACATAAAAACTTTTGCATCAGCCCAATATTATATCTTTCCATGGGTTACCGATTTTTCACTTTCTTGGTGATTTTTTCAAATTTTATTTTGGCACTAAATTAAGATATTGATAAATAACAATATGTATTTTTTATGTTGAAAAGATATCTTCTGGAGAATACATACAAATGTCTGGCAGAGCAGGCAGACGTGGATTAGATGCAAACGGTTTGATTGTCCTCATGGTTGATGAGAAAATTTCTTCAAACTTGGTGTCAGAGATAATGATGGGTAAAGCAGACCCCCTGAACTCTGCATTCCATCTCACGTACCATATGATTCTTAATCTGATGAGACAGGAAGAGATAAATCCAGAATACATGATCGAGAAAAGCTTTCTCATATTTCAAACCCATGCTAAATTACTGGAACTCAACAGAAGTTAGTTTTTTTCATCTCTCTGTGGTTATTTGTTATAGTTTTTAAGTTGTTTATATAATATATGTCTCTGTGGCTTGTACATATTATGTATTATAGTTTTTTGTGGCTTAATTTTATTATATATAGCTACAAAGTTGTTATTACAGATCTGAGGATAAAGCAAAGAAAGTATGCGGGGATACACATCACAAATGAAGAGGCTGTTGGTTCCTACTGTAATCTTATAAAACAATTGGGAAATATTCACGATGAAATAAATAATCATGTATTGAATTCGGAAAATATTTTACCATTTCTAAATAAGGGGAGATTAGTAAAGGTATGTATTTATAGACTAATGTTATGATTAGCTTCATTACAAATTAAAGTGCAATCATATAAAAAATCATCCTCTGTAATTTGGTAACAAATTATTTTCTGTTTATGATTCGACTTTCTATTGACTAATGTTGTATCAACTTGGATTATAATATAATGTATCTGAATGAACTTCTGTCGGAATGAATGAGAGATTCAGACAATATGAGAGAGTGAATGGGAATTAAAAGAGATGCGCCATCCTGGAGCGCCCACTAAGCAAATAACTAGCACAAGAGCACTTACCTACTACTTACGCTTCCTTTAAACTACTTATTGTAATCGTTGTGATTCTGTATTGATTGTTACGAGATAATAAAAACCCAGAAGAAACTAGGATTTTTGAATAAGGACTCCCAATTTCCGACATTATCTTCTCCTTAGACAGAAGGACGAGACAGTAATCTTTTGTAAAAACCATAGATTTTTATGAAAACGGGTTGTGTGATTGGTGGAAATTGCAAGAATCGGTGGTTTAAACAAAGGTTACTATAAACTAACTTTAAAAAAATTAACTTAGATCTATAAAATTAATTAACAACTATTTATAATTTTTTAGTAATGCAGTATAAAATTTGCCTTTGTAAATTATTACTACGAAATAGAAGCATTTAAAGGACGTGTTTGTGTATTACTTTGGAAAATATTGAAAGAATACAGTATTTGCTTCTCTAATTCCAAATTTTTTCAATTTGTCTTATTTAAACCTGTTATTTTGAGATCCCAGAATTGAAATTAATGAGTAGGTACTAACTGTATTTAATGATAAATAATTTTTTAACATAAATTATTTTTTATTCAGATTTTAATTGTTTTAATTTTTAGCTCAAATTTGACAACTGTGAATATGACTGGGGTATTATAATGGATGTCATGCATCGAAAAAAGAAGAAGCGTGAGATGGAAATTCAAATCCGTGTCATGCTTCACGTCCAAGGAGATTCCGAAGATAATGATTCGTTACCCAGGCCAGCTTATAAAAAAAAGGTTATTATTATCTAATTTTATTTTATTTCTCAATTATAAGAATCTTTCTCTCCTAAGCTCACAGTTGAGAAATGAGACACCTCCTGACACATGACTCGCCTGTAGACTGACATCTGTTGTTGACCTCACCAGGTTCATCTGTCTAGTCAGAAGACTTTCGGGGGCGAAATCACTCAACTCGGCCTTAAATTACCAGCGCTTCTTCACCCCCGTTCATCATCTAAAATAAAATAAAAATATTTCAAAAAACTCATTTTCTATGTCATTTTTTTTTTAATGTTATTTCTATCAGGACCCTTTTGATCATTATGAAATTGAAAACATTGGTGATTTTTTTTCCCAATTACTTACAAAAACATATTTTAGTCAACACCACCACAGACCACCTAAATATATAGGCACGAACTAACATAAATTTCTTGGTACAAAATCTGGTTCTGGGTAAATTTTGAAAAGAATATGTTTTAGCAAATAAGTTACGCTTTATTACAAAAAGACATTTTTACTTGAAGAGACTCGGTTTATAACAAAATTTTTAAACTTCTATTAGTTTACATGTAGTATACTAGGAGATATAATTATGCAAGAACAAATACAGGAATGCCTCGTTCATTCGAAATTCAAAGGTGCCTAAAAATAACATTTCGAATTATGCAAATTAACGGGGATTCGAAATTCAAGGCATAAAAAATCATGATGCGATTGCAATCATGAAAAAAATGTCTGTATTCTTGCATATTTCAAGAAATCATTTTGAAAACGCAATATTTATTATGCTAATAGAAAGATAGCGAAATTTCTATTACTAAAGAACCCGATATTGACATATTTATTGTTATCACTTGCGAAAAAATCAATTTTTTTCTTCAATTTTGTCAAATTTCAAAAAATTTCGAAGTGTGTGACCTAAAATGTACTTATTTACGGCGCAAGGGGCTAAAAATTATTTAAAATAATGGGGGTTATTTTAAATAATTTTTTCGGGTTTTCGAATTATCGGCGTAATCTACTATGAATTCAACATTTTGGGAAAAATTTCGAATTATCAGGTATTTAATGTACTTTAATCGCAGTATAAATGTGTCTTGAATATACGGAAGGCAGACACTCTTCCGGTGATCCAATCCCCTCGCCTAAAGAAGGGGTTTGGTTTACACCATTATTATTATCATAAAAAAATTCAAAACAAACCTTATTATTTTTAGAAAGGACGCGTTGAGCAGTTCATAGTTGATCATAAGCTTATATCTCAAATAAGTTCAGAAAAAGTTACAATGGATGGCAAAAATAAGAGAAATCGTTCGAAATATTATTTAAGTATAATAAACAAATTAAAAGCGAAATATCCAAATGGACTTCCTTCTCTCCACCCTGTGAACGATATGGGAATCGATAATCCTCATGTGGCAGACCTTTTAGAAAGGGTAAACTTTTTAGAAAACATGTAAGTATTTTCAACATTTTTAAAATAAAATAAACTTCAATTATTATATTTGTTACACGGCGGCAGCGTGATAAGGTTAATATTACTGTTAACCTTATTACCAATAGACTTTCCACCACGGGAATTGCATTAACCCCCCCTGGGCCGCGGACGCACATATCCGACAGGCACAAAATAATTTATTTATCGACGGCCGCGTATCGAATTTGAAAAACGTAATTTTTTCCCAATAGAGAAATCCTGTTGTGACCTGTCGTTCCATTTTCAACTCAAAAACATCACCGATTATATTTTAAATCAACAATCAAAACGGAAGTTTTTCTGCCGTCAAAATCGTATAGAGAAGTTGTAGATGTCGCCCCGATCGCGTGTTGTGCAATCGAAATTCAAATATTCCATCGTCAAGGTCACGCGCAATGTGCGCGGGAAATACGATTTATTTTTTTCGATTTTCGATTTATTTGTACACGTATATAAAAATATATACGATATGTTTTGCGATATTTGTCAGTTTTTGTTGGTTTATGATTCAATTGAATACTAATAGTGATTTATTAACAAAAATACACGCAATTTTGTTGCGTTTATTTGAAATATGTGTGTGTGTGAAAGTGTATCATATTTATGTGTTATGAGTGCGATGTCCCGTCGTGTGCCGTGCCGTGCAACAAAATATATCACACAGAAGAAGATTATTATTATTAATAGTAGTGTTGTCTCTAATAAACAAATAAAAAAAATATTATTATTTTTCAGAAAATGTTGCGCTGGCAACATTATGGAAATTCAAAAAAAGATTATTTTTTTTACTTAAATGATAAAAAAATCATTGCGTTTCGACACTTACGATAAAATAATATGAATGTGTGTGTGTTTTTTTTTAATATACGCATGTTTTCGTAAAAAGAAAAATCACAAAAAATTCCGAAAATTTACGGCCCACAACAAGTTAAACAACTTGTTCGAGAAGCCACAAGGAGTACTCAAACGTCAAGTACAATGATTGATCTTGTGATTACAAACATATTTGAACTAAATGTAAAATTCTCCCAAAATTACGAATCATACGATTATCCAAATTTTATTAGAACACAAAAATAAAAATTCAATTCCGAAAACACAAACATCTATTAGAAACTATGGAAAATATGATGTAGAACAATTTAAACAACAACTTAAAAACTGCAACTGGAATGGAATAACAGGTATGGAATTTAACGAAAAGATAAAAACAATTATTAATTAAATTAAAAGTACAATTGATAACATTGTACCAGAAAGAATAATAACAAGAACATATAATAAATGGTACAATAATCATTTGAAAAATATACAGTATGAAAGAGATAGGTTATATAAAATCGCAAAAATAATAAAAAATCTGGAGGACTGGAAAAAATTTAAAATATATAGAAATAAATACATAAATGAACTAAAAAATAACAAAAACAGATACTTTAAAACTAAAATCGAGAATGAAAAAGGCGTTTTGAAAAAATGTGGTCTATAATAAAGTCATTAATGCAAAACGACACAAGAAAAATAAATGAAGATATAAAATTTCCTCCAGAAATATAAAGATCTAATATTGCAAATAAATTTAATATATATTTTGTAGTGTGGAAGAAATAAACAAAAGCATTTCTAGTACAAATGCAGATTTAAATGAAAATAATACTATAGAAGAAAAAGAAATTCAACTAAATTTAAAACCAATCTCTATAGAACAATTAAAAACTATATTAAAAAAATCAAAACCCAGTCCAGATGGAATAACCATAAAGTTGATATGAGAATCACTACCTATAACAGAAAAATACTTCGTAAATATTATAAATGAATCTATTAACTTGGGAACTTTTCCACAATCATGGAAAATATCGAGGGTTATCCCAATACCAAAGATTGAAAATACTAAAAAATGTGATCAACTCTACAATTCAATTAGAAAAAAAAACATAAAAATCATTCAGATGTAGCGGGTTGAAATAAAATGCCACATTGAGCAAACTCGTGCAACCTTTATCCATATGAAAAAGATTTTCTGCGATCATGATCTCAACCTTGGATTATGAATGCGAATGGTCAAATTCTACATATGCTCATTATTATTTTATGGAATGGAAGCATGGACGCTTACCGAAGAAATCGAGACATGGATCTACAGAAGAATACTTAAAATAAACTGAATGGAAAAAGTTACAAATGATGATGTTATGTGTCGATTATTCAGTCGGATGAATAAAGAAAAATAAGTAATTAGAGCAATAATAATCTGATAGCTTGAATATCTCGAACATCTGATGAGAAATATTACTATTATATTATTATGCATTATGAGATCTTGCATCTCATAATGCAGGGAAAGTCAGGGCCCTGGAAGAAGGACAAAATCATGGCTGCAAAAATTGGCCTCTCTACTGTAAAGTTATTCCGGGCCGCAGTAAATAAATTCATGATAGTCAATGTCCGTTGAATGGACAGGGCACAAGAAGAAGAAGAAATAGCAGTTTAGCTCTTCATTACTTGGAACTGTTTGGCAGAGTATTAAAAACATTGAAAATTCTTCAGTGTTAAATTCTCTTACGATATAATCTTTTTTCAGTTAATTATACTAACTAACTAACCATCACGCCGTTTCCCGCGGAGGTAGGCAGAGACGAATGAACGCCACACTCTTCTATCCTGGCACACCACTTTTGCTTCGGCCACATTCATACACCTTCTCATACAAGTTCTACGGTTGTTGCGGCTTTTAACAGGGCCATCCTCAAATACTTGCCCGCCCTCTATTCCTCTATCCTGTTGCCTTCAACACTCACCTCATATATTTTCTTAACCATACTTTCCTCATTCATATGTTCCACATGACCAAACCATCTCAGCACTCCTTTCTTTATTCTATCTACCACACCACAGCCAGCATTGCATTCACGTCTAATTTGTTCATTCTTCACTCTATCGACCAAAGATTTTCCACACAAGCGTCTTAGTGACCGCATTTCTATTAATTATAATTAATTAATTAATCTGTTAATTATACACTTCAGCTAAATTGAACTTTGTAATGCACACACGTCGGGTTGAATTCAACACGATTATAGTTTCGAGAGCAGCAGCCCCTCTCATCATCAGGTGTAACTTGTCAATTTAGTTTAAATTAAAATATGTAATCATGTCGCACCACAAAGTAATTGCCACATCAATTATGTAATAATAATACACAATTCAATTTTCGAGTGCTGAGTTTCTGCATATGGCTTCCGGTGCCTACTTTCATTGAGAAACACATATGTTTAAATTTAAATTTTAAATAAATAAAATAAAATGTATAAATACATATGTTTCTTCTGGGTTACCTTCAACTTCCAGCAGTCTTCACAGGTACCCAGTCTTCCAGTCGTGGATGCCAAGTTTTTTTGGAGCTTTATCCAAGTTGTCACCCCATCTTCTTTTTAGGTTATTTTATGAAATATTTGGTTTGTTGTAAAAAATTTGCAATTTTTTTCTGTTCCCCATTTTCTATCTTGCTCCAACCATTTTCTGGGTGGGCGCCTTCTCCCATACGTTTTCAACACACAATAAATGTGCAATGTTTATAACTATTTATAATTTTTTATTCACAGATTAACGCAAAATCCAATACACGGTATTAATAATGACACGCTTATCAACAACTACAGTCGTAAAGAGTTAATTGAAAAGGAGATTTTTGAAATTAAAGAAGAGATGAAGAGTCACCAAAGTTTGTTAAAAATGGATGAACTTCAACGTCGCAAAACTGTTCTTAGAAAACTGAGTTATTGTAATGAAATGGATCTTATAAATATGAAGGGAAGGGTGGCCTGCGAACTTGGCTGGTAAGTGCTCCAGATGGTATTTGTATATTTTATAAAACTGAATGTCTTTCCGTTCTCTATCCTGCACCCTTTGACTGATCTTTTTCTTTAGGACTACACAAAATATGGGCACCATCCCCCCTCTCCATAGCCACCCACCCCCTACGTGGAAATAAATGTGTTTTATATTATACTGAGTAACCCTGTACTTCGTTGTTTTGCAGTATTGATGAACTTCTGTTAACAGAAATGATATTTAATGGTGTATTTACTGAACTCTCTGTGGAATATTGCGTCGCCTTACTCAGCTGCTTTGTGAGCGCGGAACCCGATTCAATACCTGAATTTGACTTTGACAAAACGATACAAACATCTTTAAATGTAGTAAAGGTATACATATTAATTTTACATTTAATATTTAATATTTTTAGCGGGTCGGTTGTGTGTGAGAATGAGATAATTTGTGTTCTAAGATGATGAGAGAATATATCCATTTGTAAGAAACGTAATCTCTTGTGACACGTGACGCAGAAAGCATTCTAGTGTATTACGTCGAGTGTGCGTTTTCTGTGTGTGTGTGTGTGGCAAGCAAATGCAGGATGGGCAGAGAGATACAGGATGATAAATTATACTCTCTATTACAAACGGTGATTTATTGATACAAAGTTACAAAAGGTTTGTTGTGGAATACAATACAAAGAGAATGCTTCGGCTACGGCTGTCGGCAGAAGGGTGATCGGCATGCAAAGAATATTAATTAAAATTTAATATGTGTATATACATATTTTTTATTCTGGAAATGAATAGCAATATTCAAATATAACATGATTGTATATTCAGTCTTAGTGTGAGCAAATTTTTTGTTACTAATTGAGCTGGTTTTTGTTTCTGTGTTTTCTATTTGTGTATTTAAGTTATTTTTATTTTCTAGGATATTGCTTCTTCGATCGGTGATGTTGCTGTTGATTCAAAATTAATTGAAAAGAAAGAAGATTATACTTTAAAATGTTTCCAATTAAATCTTGTCAACATTGTCTTGGCGTGGTGTAAGGGTGCATCGTTTTTGGATATTTGCAGAATGACAAACATTTATGAAGGTATTTTTCTTCTATTTTATTTTAACATTACAACAAGCAATGAGGTCCGAGTACTGTAGAAAATCAGATCAAAAACACATCCAGGCTTGAGAAAATCATATAGATGTATTGTGACCACGCTGGTAATTGAGGCTAAAACCCCCGATTTGAGAAGCCAGTGTCGAGCCACTGAACTATAAGGGTCACCAATCGTGTTGCATGGTACCGCATGAACTCTTAATTTTCATATTGACCCCTTTACATAAAGTATCACTACTAACAAGTAGTTTTTAGCTATTCTAGTATTGTGTATTGTATTGTATATATTTATTTTGGTCAGTAGAACCAAATGTAATACAATATACAGTAAAACTCGATACAAAAGTCCATTCTGTTACATAATTAAGTAGATTTTTTAAATGCTTTGTTAAAAAATTTACAAGTTAAATCAATTTTTTGTCAGTTTCCTTATATATATTTGCTTAAGTAGATACGTCATGTACTGAACATTGTTTTCTAGCAGTGGCTCTTGGATTTAAACATGTAGGTAGAATATAGTTGTAGACAATGTTCCCTCTAATTTTTCTAGTATGTGTATGGACTGTAAACTCATCTGAGCAGTAAATTTTATATAAAAAAAAATATGTGCACCACATTTTGCACTCATAATTTATTATGCTGCGTAAGAAAGTAAATATAGAAAGTATCATTAAGTTATCTATAATTATCTGTAGGTTTATTACACAGTATTCTTCCCCTATTTTGGTTCTTTATCCCATCTCTATCCCATTAGAGTGCAATAGGTCAATCATTAATAAAATGTTAGTCAATGTTCTGTCTATTGAGGCAAACATAAAATCGATGTGTACAGACAAATATTTTTAGTGTGCGGCCGCACACCTGCACACCTTGGGGGGACCATTGATTGTAGACATGTAATATTTATTTATCTTGGAAATTATTAATGTTTTTTCCAACATGTTGACTATTTGCTAAAATTTGTTATTAATAATAAAAGAATTTTACCTTCCATTAAAATTCCTATTTTGTTTCCCTCGACGCCTGGAATCCATTATGAGAGAACAGCCTGCTGTTTCGGCACTTATACACGCGTTCCTACCCCCCTCTGATTCCCTGTTTGCGACAATTTATTCCCGCTGGTATCCCTGTTTCCGGTTTCGTCCGCGCAACGGTTTTTCTTTCATATGACTCATAATGCACCAGGTAGGGATTACCTGGATTCCAGGCGTCGAGGGAAACAAAATAGGAATTTTAATGGAAGGTAAAATTCTTTTATTTTGTGTTCCGTCTCGACGCCTGGAATCCATTATGAGAGATCTGTTTGTTATCACCTGGTGACCTAGTGGTTCGACGTTATATGTGACTGCCTATATTGGCGTAAAGAGAGGCGCTAATGAGCTCTGGGGGCATTGTTGCTTGGGGTTATCTACTATCTCTCTTTGGTAGAATTTTCGGAAGATGATTTCCCTCTGCCAGTTTCCCCTTGACAAGATCTCCTCTATCGGGTAGTTTTCCAGCCAATTCAACGAAGCCACAGCAGAACGAACACTTCCTGGCGTTGCTTCCACTCCAGCCTCTCTTAGGATTGACTTGATCCAACCACCTATCATTGTCCGTGAAGCTGGCTTTACTTCACCTGCTGTCGTCACAAATAGTTCTTTCATGTCCGGCTTTCGTCTCGGCTGTGAGAGTGAGACCAGCTTTCGGATCCAAAACAAGGGGTTGATGTTCCTTTCATCCGATGCGCTCAACCTCCATCCCGATTGTTTGTGTCTTGCCGTGTCAGTCTTCGCTCCAAAGGCTGGCCATAGCGTGATGGAGTCTCCTTTGTCGATCAATCGGTCCGGGGTGACTCTGAGAAGTGTCAGATCTTGGACTCTTCGCCCAGATGCCATGATGAGTAGTATGGCCGTCCTCCTTGACACGTCATACAGGCTGTTTCCTTGGCGGGTTTTCACGTAGCCACTCCACCACTACTCGGGGGTTCCAGATCGGGAGTCTCTCAGTGCATCCACCAGAAACCGAGATGGCTTTAAGGACGTGCCTGACGAGGAAGTTCGAGCTAATCTTATCTGCATCAAGAGCTGGGCCACAGAAGGATACGATTGCCGATTTGTGGACCAATATTGTTCGAGGGGCTAGCCCTTCGTGGATGAACAGGTTGGCCAGATATCTTGCCACTGTTGCAGGGGGAGGGTTATGAGGTTGGACAGAATGCGTGGTACACCATCGCTGCCACCTATCCCAGGCCGGCTTGTAGGTGTTCAGCGTTGAGCCTCTCCAGCCAGATCTGAACAGCTGCTGTTCCTCCTGGCTCCAATCCGCTATAGCCTGTTCCCACCCACTGCTATTCTCCAAACTTCCAGTTGCCACTGTTGCAGGGGGAGGGTTATGAGGTTGGACAGAATGCGTGGTACACCATCGCTGCCACCTATCCCAGGCCGGCTTGTAGGTGTTCAGCGTTGAGCCTCTCCAGCCAGATCTGAACAGCTGCTGTTCCTCCTGGCTCCAATCCGCTATAGCCTGTTCCCACCCACTGCTATTCTCCAAACTTCCAGTTGGAGGTCCTACACCCTCGGTGGGGGAAACCCTGTCGACGTATCGATCAGGACGCTCTTCAGATCTCTTACGCTTATTGGCCCTCCCTTTGCTCGTTGTTTGAGATCGGCCCTCCAGAATGTCTTCTCCCATCTTGGCACAACTAGGAGAAAGGTGCCTCTTGCCAGGTTCAAGTGCGCCAGTACTCTTGGGATGAGATTCGGCGGCGGAAATACTCAGGCCAGCTCGTAATCCCAATGCTGACTGAATGCGTTGAGATAGGAGGCCGAGCAATCGGTTGAGTCTAGCGACACGTAGTTTGGCACCACATGGGCGGTGGCCGATGCGAAGAGGTCGATCTGAGGACGTCCCCATATTCGGAATATTTCCTCTATCGCTGGTTCCAGGAGGTGCCATTCCGGGAGTGGTGTCCCCCGTGAGAGTCGGTCCGCAATCCCGTTGTATCTCCCTGGAATGACTGCGCTGTCAGAGATATTTCCTGCTGGTCGATAAACTCTAGGAGGTCTCGAGTTATCTTCAGAAGGCCCAATGATCTTGTCCCCCCCTCCTTGTTGATGTAAGCCACTACTGTCTTGTTGTCTGTCTGCAGTAGGGTCTTCGTTCCTCTTAGCAGGTAAGCATAAGCAGGTAAGGGCGCATTCGTGTTCCGGCGTTGGCGGCGTTGTTGATGCAGGAGCCGCGCCGCCCGCTAACAAGGCCTCCGTCAGAGCAGTCACCTGTTTTAGCAGGTGGTCTACACGCGGGTCGTATGCTACGCGGCGTCTCTTTCAACTCGGTTCTTCGAAAGAAGATCCGTCATTCGAGGATACCGGCGAAGAAGCTTGCTCGTCCGCCATCTTGTTAACAAAACGTTTGACGAAATTCACGGGATTTACACTAAAATATCAACGTCCTGTCGCACTATGTTAAAAAATTGTATAGTCTAATGTTTGTTAACCTAGGGATCAAAAATTAAGGGGGTAGGTTGCAATAGAAACACAAAAAATCACAACAAAAGTTGGCGTGTCTAAACGCGTGCCAAATGGCGCGAAACAACGACGTTATATGAAAGAAAAACCGATGCGCGGACAAAACCGGAAACAGGGATACCAGCGGGAATAAATTGTCGCAAACAGGGAATCAGAGGGGGTAGGAACGCGTGTCTAGTGGCGAAACAGCAGGCTGTTCTCTCATAATGGATTCCAGGCGTCGAGACGGAACACAAAATAGATAGTTTTGAGTTGCTGTTTATTAAAAATATTACGAACGGATTTAAATAGACAAATGAGTTTTAGTTTTCCCGATAATAGTTCAATGTGAAGTTTCCAGTTTAGGTGCCTGTCTATTGTGATTCCCAAGTATTTCACACTATCTGCATTTTCCAAGGGGGTGCAACCACAGTTTTGGTATTGGCAATCATGCATAGTCAATTTTAAATCGCTAGATGGCTGCCCTCTTTTATCTATGCTGAATGTCAGATACTTAGTTTTTTTGAGATTGACTGTTAGCAAATTATTTTCCAGCCAGTGTTTTACCATGTTGCAACTCAGTTCAGCTGCTTCGAAAACAAGATCCCATGTTGAAGCGTGGAACAGGAGTATTGTATCATCTGCAAAAGTAACTATTTTCCCCCCCGTTGTTAGCTTGCATAAATCGTTTATGTATAGGAGGAATAAAACAGGTCCTAGTGTACTTCCTTGAGGGACTCCGTATTTGATGTAATGTTCGTCACTTTTAGTTTTGTCAAGTTGTGTAAATTGTGTTCTGTCTGTAAGGTAAGTTTTGAACCAAGTTGAAAATGGTTTTCAACTTGACTTGAAATGGTTTCCAACTAGAGCTGCACATTAATCATGAAGTATTAACCGCTTTTATGAGTTTGCTAATTTTATTATCTTACTGAACATGTGGTTCAGTAAGATAATAATTGAGATCATTTTTTGTATCCAAAAACAATTTGAAGTAGTTGTAACATTTGACGGTTTAGTACTTGGTGACATATTCAACTTGCAATTTATGAAGTTTATTCGCAAAAGCTGCAGAATTTTTTCTATGATGGATTTGTTTATCCTTTTTATTAAAAAGAAAAAGCAAACTCCAGAACATTTTCCCATGTTACTAATAAAAATAATAATTTTCTTCAATCATTACATAAAGGGTTTTCAAACAATTATAGAATAATGTTCAATATAAAATATTATTGTTAAAACATATTCTTTGAAAACACTAAATATCACTCAAAATTGTAAATGGTAGGGTCGTACAAGTGGCGGATTTATTTTACAACATGTACGAGGGTTGTATGATAAGTTCCCGTGTTAGGGAAGGAAACACATTTTTTTTGTTATTTATTTCTCAACAGTCTAACTTCAGCTCAATACACAGTCCAGGGATTTTTTAAAGTGAATTTAGCAAAATAAGCCTCTGTTTCGGCAATAACTTCCTCGTTTGTCATAAACTGGTTTCTGCTAGGCTATTTTTTAAAGTTTGGAAACAAAAATAAATTATTTTTAATTCACTGCTGAAATACCAACACTAGTGAAGTACTAATATTGTGAACCAGTTAAAATACCAACAGTGATGGTATTTTGACTGGTTTCACAATAATCATTATTTGATATTTGCTACCATTACGCCATATCAGCCCCGTACCATTCTGTCAATATATTGACCTTATCTGTAAGTCTCATTTAATTATTGATTAACAAATATTATCCAATTTTTGAGCAATCCACTTTTTTTTTGATGCGGCAGACGCAAATTAATTTGTGTAAACAGCCGCTAGAGGATGCCAGAATTAGATGATAATTTATACCTGCCCGGAAAGCGAGGTGGCCTTGGTTCGAATCCCGGTAGCAGCCAAAATATTTTTTAGTTGATTTGATTTTTCTGTATGTCTTTCTTATTGATTGATAAAAATTTGGTTTTAAATATCACTTTTATACATGCACATATTGATAGTTTACAATGTTTATTGTCCCTTCATGTTTACGATAACAGTTACTTTATAATCAGTCACGAAGAATGTATGTATTATAAAATGTTCTTCTTCTTCTTCCCATACCCCTTATCCTATTGGATTGGGGTCCCTGCTACGCATAGGAGGTTCCAACTCTTCCTATCTTGGGCTGCGCTCTCCACGTCAGCCTAATTTAATTGCAACCTCACTTCGCAGCAGTACTCCAAATGTTTCCGCCAGCTCCTCCTAGAACGCTCCCTTGGTTTTGCTGCCTTCTAGTCTTGCCTGGAATATCCGCTTTGGCAGTCTATCAGCCGACATGCAAGATATGTCCCAGCCACCGTAGCTGTGATTTCTCAATAAATGTCAATAAGGGTTCCATTTTGAGACTGTCTCTTATTTGCGTGTTTTTGATTCTGTCCTTTTTGATAACTTCTATTATTCCTCGTAGAAATCCCATCTCGGCGGCCTGTAGCCTTGAGCGGGTTTTTTTTCGGTCAAAATCCAGTGCTTGTGGCTATACACTAGGGTTGGCTTGAAAACTGATTTGAATTCTGCCAATTTTTGTCACTGGCTGAGCTCCGTTTTTCTAAATACAGGATAATACAGGGATCATGCTACCTGGCTTGCGGCTCCTATCCTCCTATGCAATTCACTTTCTTGCTTCCATCCTGGGATGTTATTACACTGAGGCATTTGAAACCGTTCACGTGTTTTAGACACCTATTCTGGCACGTTATGTCGCATTGCTCTTTGCTTCTGCCAATCACCATGATTTCAGATTTATCCGCACTCAGCCTCATCTCTACGCGATTTGTTTCCTCGTCAAATTTGTCAATGGCTATTTGTAACTCCTCTGGTGATTTTGCCAGTAAGGTGACGTTGTCTGCAAACAACAGTTTCCCCACCTCCACTTCCCCGATGCTCACCCCATTATGGGCAATACTGTTTCGGCTGATCTTCTCCATAAATACCTTGAATATGATAGGCAACATTGGACAACCTTGTCTGAGCCCTATTTTGATGGCAAATTCACTCGACTTTTTACCTGCTATTCTGACACAACATTTGCTTTCCTTATATAAGGTTTGGATTGCTCCTAATATCTTGCCATCAATGCCATATTCCTACAGGACACTCCATAGTAACTGACGTGGAACTCTATCATATGTCTTTTCTAAATCTAGAAATGTTCTGTATATCGGCTTAGCAAACTCCCATGACTTTTCCCTTGTTGTCCCTCTTCCGCTCTTGAAGCCACATTGCTCCTCCTGTATTTTTCCCTATGTGGTTCTACGACATTTTTTCTCAAGGATTCTAGCGAATATCTTTCCTGGTGTTTCCTCTATAGTTTCCTTTCTATTTTAGTTGGCCACCGTAGTCCGGTCTGACTGAGAGCCTTAATCATCTCCATCCTAATCTCGTCTGTCCCGGCTGCTTTAACGTTTTTTGTCAACTGAACCATCGCTGTCACTTCTGCAAGTGTTATATTTGAAGTTATGAAATGTTAATATGAAGTGTTATATTTGAAGTTTTAAAATGTGACTTTACAGGTTAATCCTGAAACTGTAACGGAAGAGATCCTTGATCAGGAACTTCAGGAAGAAGAATTTAGTGATGCAGAAGATCCCACTACGATTCCTGAACCAGAACAAGAAGAACCACAAACTTCTACTGTTTCCAATAAGTAGGTTTTTTAATTTAAATAAAAATACATGTTTGTCTTCCACCTGAGTAGTACATTTATATTCATTCCAAACACTTTTTTTATTTTAGATATGCTTTGGAAGCCTTCTTAAATCATATGCCAAACTGTGTTAATCGAGAGCTGATAGATAATTCTGCAGTGGACTTTATTCTAAACCTTAACACGAAACATAACAGAAAGAAACTAACTCGTGTTCTGTTCAGTGTAGCTAGAACAAGATTGGATCTGCTACCGTTTTACGCTAGATTTGCCGCCATACTGTATCCTGTCCTACCTGATATAGGCAATGATTTATCTCAAATGTTGAAGCAGGATTTCAAATATCATGTTCGGAAAAAAGATCAAATTAACATTGAATCAAAGGTATTGTATCCATTTTCATCACAATAATTAATTTCATTAATAAAATTTCACACATCGAAAATATTGGTTTAATTTAATTAAAATTACTGGAGTTTCGGAAAAAAGTCATTCATAGAATTTTCTCGAAGAAAAGGTTTTGACAAAAGCGACTAGAATAAACTTTTAAATTTTTGGAACAATAATTTCAAATATCCTAAATAAGCCAACAGCAATAAACTCATTTCTAGAATTTTGTCATACAATAGAATCTTGTTATAACGACACTCGCTATATTAAAAAATAGCATATATAAAAAAAATTCAAAATTAATCCTCTACAACCAATTTTTCATACAAAAATGGATTTAAATAGCGAAATTTCGTTAATATGTACAATGAAATAACTTAAGTTATCGTATGAAGAAACATCCACAGATGTATATATATATATTTTTAAATAGAGATGCAAACACGGAATACGTGTCACATCAATATTCTTACTATTTTCAAAATAAGCTAAACGCTTGTGCTATGAAAATAGGACTAACTTGCTGGTGTCCTGGAATGGGGTTCGAACCATCGATCACCAGATCACTAGGCGAGCGTCATGACCACTACACCAACAAGCTACTCGGTATATGTTGTAAATATTGTAAATTGATCTTTTGGATGCGATTGAATGTATCAACTTGAAAGAGTATGATATATACACAAATACTTCAAAATGGAAAAGTAAAGGAATGGCCAAAAATTTGAAAAAAAAATTACGCACAAAATATACTTTAATTTGATTCTCCTATCAAATTTCAAAAAATGTATTAATTATTTAAAAAAAAAAAAAAATTAATAGAGATGTGAACACGATATGCGTGTTGCATCAATATTCTTACTATTCTCAAAATAAGCTAAATGCTTGTGCTGGCAAAGTAGGACTAACTTGCTAGTGTCCTGAAGATAATTTCACATTCATTTATTAATTGTATTACCCAATCATTATAAGTAAATTTGTATTTCATATCTCTGTATTTTCTCTTTCTAGATTAAGGTGGTTCGCTTTATTGGTGAACTTGTAAAATTTGGTCTGTACTCTAAAATAGAAGCTCTTTATTGTTTGAAAGTACTTTTACATGATTTTAAACATCACCATATTGAAATGGCTTGTAACTTGCTTGAAACGTGTGGAAGATTTTTGTACTGTTCGCCAGATACCCACCAAAGAATGGCTATATACCTTCAACAGATGATGCGTATTAAGGTAAAATGCATTTTTTGTATTGTCTCGTGTTTGTCCGTCAAATTAACATTAGCAATAATTAGCTTATTAGTGCTATCATACTTCATTGTATTTCTTGTTTGATAATTTAATACGAATAAAACATTTTCATTTTTATGTTTTATTCATACTATATTTAAAAATTATTAAAATTTCAGGCAGTGTCAATTTCAGACTCCCGTCATATCACGCAGATAGAGAATGCGTATTACTATGTGAATCCTCCTGAATGTGCAGCGATAATGCGTGAGGATGAACCTCCATTACATAGATTTGTTCAGAAAATTTTGCATCAAGATTTACAAAAAAGTAACGAAGATAAAACTCTGAGGTTGATGCGAAAATTAGATTGGGATAATGAAGAATTCTGCGCTCTGGTTGTGCAATGGTTGGCTGGGGGCTGGAAAGTGAAACATGCTGGACGAAGATGTCTCGCCAGGCTGGTGGCTGCCCTAGCTGCTTGGCAAGAAGTTATCGGATCAAGAGTAGTAGATGCTGTGTTAGAAGACTTGAGAATTACACTCGAGCATCCACATCCCCGACATAACCAACGACGTATCGCTATGGCCCGATATCTCGGTGAGCTGTACAACTATAAACTAGTAGATTCTCGCGATATTTTCAATGCGCTGTATTCTTTCATCACTTTTGGAGTTACTCTAGATCATTCTTTAGAATCGTCTCTCGACCCTCCTGACAGTGCATTCCGAATTAGACTTGTCTGTGTCCTTTTGGAAACGTGCGGAGCTTATTTTAATAGCGGTTCTAGCAAAAGGAAACTGGATTATTTTTTAATTTTCTTTCAAAATTATTACTGGTTCAAACAATCCGATCCCCATTGGACGGAAGAGAATCCTTTTCCAATATATGTACGCAACATATACCAAGAATGCCTCACCAGTATGAGACCTAAATTGGTTCAATTTACTAACTGGCAGGAATGTAAAGATGCCGTCGAAGAGTTGAAGAAAAATCTATATCCTCACTTGAATGAAGAAGGGGTGGAAACTGAGCAGAATATTGATGAAATGGAAGGTGATGGTCTTGAGACTATAATAGAAACAGATGATGAGGGAAATTCTGATCACCAAGTAGTGTCTAATAGCTCAGATGATGAAGATCATGATCTAACTGAAAATGATGACATTCCCATGGCAGATCATCAAGATACTCCTAGAGCACCTCCCCAAAAACAGGTATAATCATATAAGTAATTAATTTATATAACATTACTTTAACGTTACAAAATTAATGTATAACCTACCATAATATATTTAATTATTTATGATTTTATTGTTTTTGTTAAATATTAATATTTTTCTTTAGGCGGAAGATACTGAATTTGAATCTGCATTAGAAAAAATGCTCTTGGATAATATGTCGGAGAGACAAAGAGAAGGCAGACCTTCGCAAAGAGACATCTCAGTTCCGGTGCATTGTCGCCAACAAACTAAAAAGACATATGAACAGTTGTTGGTGAGTAATTAATTTATTTGAATGAAACATTAGTTTTTACCTAATATCGAGGATAACCTGTTAATCCAAAATGTTTATATACATACTACAGAGTTTTTTTTTATATTTTCAGCTTTCTACTACAATATTGATCACTATCGGCAGTTTTTTTTGCAGTTAATAATGACCTTCTGTCTGTAATTTACTGGGATATTTTGCCATGTATGTGTGACCTCTCTAGCCGACATTTCGACATATTGCAAGGTCCCATTATCAGGGCTGATTTCGAGGGCCGTCACCACAAACGTCAGTCAGAGAGCTCACATATACGCAGCAGAATATCCCAGAAAACTACACACAAAATTCTGAACAGTCGTGAAAACCTGAGAACATTTTTAATAATAATCTTAATCATTTTGTATATTTTTTCTTTCTTCTCTTTTTACATATTTTCCTTCTTTTTTACAGCAAGGAAATGATAGTGTTGAATTTGTTCTAATGGTCCGGAAAGGCACTAAGCAACTATACAAATCTTTTGATGCACCCGCGGAACTAGCGACAAATTTAAAACAACAAGCTATGGCAGATAGATTAGAGATGGAAAGAGTTAAAAGGTAATTAATACCTTAAATATGTACAGTAGTGTGCACAGAAAGGTGTCCAACCTCAAAATAATATATATAGTTTTCTTGTAATATATCAGGTTTTTTTTTATAGTCTATTGATTCCTTTTCCATTCAAATCATAAAAAAAATAACAATGTTTAAATAGAAAAATAATAAATATACCTTTTAACTAAACTAAAAATACTTTAAAGGGGGGTTTTTAATATTCCTTATACATTTTCGGAAAAAAATAATTACATAGTACAAAAATGCGTGTCAATTTTCAAATTTTTTAATTTGAAAATTGACATGCTACATTTTTATTATTGTTTTACTATTACATAGTTAAGAAAAACAAAAATAATTTGTATTTTATTTGTCCTTTTTTTTAATCACAGTTTCAATATGTCTTGGCATAGAATTCACCAAATTTTCTTATACTACACATTTTTAATAATTTAGAAGCCTTCAGTACATTTATATCAATGGCTGGACCGGACTGGTCTGGACTGTTTCCAAGACAATCCAATGCTACTATCCTATTACTTTTTATAAATTGTTTGATTTAAAAATAATTTAATAAGTTTTTGTTTTAAATTATATTTATGTCAATAACAAAATACATTGTTAAGGCGGCACAGCCGATTCACAAACATGCATAGCTGTCAAATTACATCGATAGATCATGTCCTTTCAAGCCGTGCGTGACATGTCATCTGAGCGCAAATCAAATAAAAATTACACGTTCGTTACATATTTATGGTACATACGTTGCTAAAACATTAAGGTTTGATAGAAAGAGATAGTCATATATTCTTCGCTTTTGTCCACGTCAGGCATCCCCACAGAAGTACCTCACGTATCAAAATTTTTTTTTTTTTTTTTTTTTTTATAAAAAAAATAGAGATGTGAACACGGGAACACGGGAACACGGGAACAAGAGAAAATATTTACTTATTTAACTTTAGACAAATGATCTTATATTATTTGAGTCGACTTATTATTTTCCGTAAATAATTTAAGAATCATAGTAATAATTCTGAACTCCTTTTTAATTCAATGCATATCGTAATATGACAATACAAAACAATCACCTAGCCCCACGTGCATACTGCGTATATCAAAATGTATTATTTTATCTATCGACAAATTCCCGTATTTTATTTACGTCCAATAATTACTTACTGTATAGAATTTAAAAAACATATTAATAATTCTGAAATACTTTTCATATCATAATGAATACCTTTTATATTAAACAAGAAATAAATACATGGGAGACGTTAACGCGCATGCGCACGGTGCGTACAGTATATATCTTGATACCTCAAATGATCTGGAACAATTGTTGAATTAGGATTATCCCGAAACTGACATGTGACGCATTTTCAAAGTTTAAAAAGGATGAAACCGTTCGAAAATCCATATAAAACCTTAATATATGGGAGATATCAATTGCTTTTGAGCATATTATATAATAATAATTCATATAAATGTCAAATTTGGCGTAAAAGTACAATGAATAGTGAAATAAATGACAAGGAATATTCAGCTACATAAACACGACTGACCTCTGCCGTGGCCAGACGGCACCTAACACGGATTCTGACGTTGACGATGTTGTTTTTCATGCTTTAGAATTTTTATTTTAAAATAATAATTAACGTGTTTTTTATAAAAAAATTAACTTTTTAATAGTGAATGAAGACTCAAAGTGCGAATATAGATACAATATATCGTTTAAAATCATCTTTTTATATGAATAAACAACGTTTGAAAATGACCAAAAATCGTAAATATTTAAGCATGTTTCAAAAATTATATCTTTTTTTAATATTGAATATTTCTTAATTTCCTACATACGGATTCTAGACAATTAAGTAAACTTTATACGTATAAAAAAACATATTATGCTTACATAGAAATTTTAAACCACTCTACGCTCGGGAACATTAAAAAGGTTTTTTTTGCCGCGGCCTGTGGATTAATGTCTATATTTTTCTTAATTATTGTAAATAATGTTTAGTTTATTACTTTTATATAAGAATAAAGGTTCTATCTAAGTTATCGCCCTAAAAAAATTGCAATCTATCATATACATTCTGATATAAATGAATAATAAAAACCCACATTTTCGTAAAAAACGCCGAAATATGCATTTGCAGTGAATGTACCGCCTTAAAAAAAATAATATGGGAATAGAAAGTCTCCTAAAATTTTTGAATTTATACCTCTTTTGGTGCATTTAGGGTAAAATTTTTGCTGTAACCGAAGTATTTAGCGAGAGTGCGAGACTACGAAATTTATTAACTTGTTGAGGGTCAAAAAAACATAGATAAAAGTAAATCACCAAGGCCAAAGATTTTCTGAATTTTTTGTGATTTTTCTTTTTACGAAAAAACCATGAAAACATGCAAATTTTTTTTCAATTCCGATACTGTTGCCAGCGCAACATTATACGAAAAATAAAAATTTATTTTTATTTGCTTATTAGAGACAACACTACTATTATTATTTGATGCCTACTTAATAATCTTCTTCTGTGTGGTATATTTTGTTGCACGGCACGGCACACGACGGGACATTGCACTCATAACACATAAATATGATACACTTTTACACAAACACATATTTCAAATAAACACAACAAAATTGCGTGTATTTTTGTTAATAAATCACTGTTAGTATTCAATTGAATCATAAACCAACAAAAACTGACAAATATCGCAAAACATATTGTATATATTTGTGTATATACGTGTACAAATAAATCGAAAATCGAAAAAAATAAATTGTATTTCCCGCGCACATTGTGCGTGGCCTTGAATGACGGAATATTTGAATTTCGATTGCGCAACACGCATTCGAGGCGACATCTACAACTATTCTATACGATTTTGACGGCAGAAAAACTTCTGTTTTGATTGTTGATTTAAAATATAATCCATGATGTTTTTGAGTTGAAAAAGTTGAAAATGGAACGACAGGTCACCATGGGATTTCTCTACCGGGAAAAAATCACGTTTTTCAAATTCGATACGCGGCCGTCGAGAAATAATTAATTTTGTGCCTGTCGCACATATCCGATGGTGGTAATCTGGCCCCTGTCATTGTCTGTCGCACAGGTGCGACGTGGCCCCATGCTCATTAATTTGAAATTAGTGATCTAGTAATATAAATAATATATTGTCGACCATCTTGAATCGAGTACCAATCATAAAGATGCTCAATTCAAAAGCTGACGAATGATTAGTTATTGAATTGAAAATTAGAACTGTTTATTGATTTATTATTTTAGGTGTGTAATCGAATTGCCAAAAAGGGGCTTCTTGTACAGATTTCTGTATTTCATGTTTTTTTTTGTGTTTTTTAAGAAAGTTCTTATTTGTCATCATGCCAAAAATGATTGAATGTCATATTCGAGAAATTATTTATTACAAAAACGACGTAATTGTCAGATATTCATTTTTAAGACAAAAAACACATTAATTCATTTGATATTCAATGCGGCTGTCAAAGTTGTATAATTTTTACAACTCTATACTTTGAGCGTCATTAACATATAATGTTATCTTTATTTTATATCTTATATCTTGTATGTATAAGAGCAAATTTTTTTTATTGACTTCTGCATTCACAGTTTCCTTAATGAAAGCTTATTTACCCACTTCGTAAAAAGAAAAACATTCCCAGATTATTTGTCCAGCAAAATGTTTCAGTATTTGCTGTAGATGTTACAGCGAATTTGCATTTTTAGTGAGACTATACTTTCACTAGTAGAAATGTACTTTTCCCGGTCGGGCAGAGTCTGGGCAGTGAAAACATCTAAATCAACGAATTCTCAGATTCACTACACATTATCCGTGAAAATATATTTTGTTCACGAATGCGCGCATTACTCAAAGCATAGACAATATATCGGTGAAACTATCAATTTGTACACGTAATTCTTAAAGCGTAGAAAGTATAAAGGTGGCACTTCACTAGGCGATTTTTATTCATTTTGCGGTCCTATTTTAACTCCTAAATTAAAATAGGACAGCGGCACCGCAAAACGAATACGAATCGCGAAGTAAGGTGTCGGCTGAAAGATCGCGCACTCGGTTTTTTATGGTATCTGACGACTGCCGGAACAAAACGAGGTTATGTCACCGTGTAAATATTGGGGGGTTAAGGGAAAATTTTTATTAATGAATATGTATTTTGTCAATTAAGTTTATTAAATATGTTTTTTTTATAACAATACAACAAAAGTTTATTTCTTACAAATATAGAAACATAAATAAACATACACCTGGTATTATTAATTTTAAATGAACCTTTAAAAGTGCGTCAAGTAACAAACACTCGATGCCAAAAATACAAAAAATCAAAGAGATTCTAAGTCATTATTTATGTTTGAATTCATTCAGATTCTTCCGCATTTCCAATTTTCTATCTTTTTATCAAAAATGTGTCTAATGTCATTTGCGTTTCTTGTTTGCGCTGTGTAAAGCACGTGTAAAATGGGTGGTAGATGTACAACATAAAGTGCGCGGTTTTTAAGTTCGCAAACTTACTCGGCTCGACGTCGGTGACAGACGTGAAGCTTGCTCACACCGTATCATTTTTATGAGTTTAATCGACTGTCTTTTGAATTATAAGATGATCAGAATTTCGTAAGTGTTCGCGATTAAAATTTTAAAAATATATTACGTTTTAGTTACCTACCTAAACTAATCATTGAATATCAAAGACCAGTCCAGAAGTGTGACAGTTCGAGAAACAGAACTATCGCCACAGAATAGAGAATATGCTATCGCTCAAAGGATAAAAATTAGAAATACTGTCGCTTTGTGGTGACTTTGGACTAGACTAGTGTAGAATGAGACACAAAACGCAAAATAAATTTTGAAAAACAAGGTCCATGTGCCATTAGAATCTTGTTATAAAATCATATAATGAAGAATTGGTGCAGCCGAAACTTTCAACTTTCAACACTTCAAAATGACTATTTTAATAATATCCGTTACCTACATAATGTTGATATGCACAGAAAAAATTAATAATGCAGTAAGAACCTTGTTCACGCAATAACTTATTAAATTGTTATTCAAGGCCCGGTTGTTTCAATTTGG
The DNA here is from genome assembly GCA_016648135.1 of Agrypnia vestita. Lineage (NCBI taxonomy): Eukaryota > Metazoa > Arthropoda > Insecta > Trichoptera > Phryganeidae > Agrypnia > Agrypnia vestita. The sequence continues at coordinate 253,478 of JADDOH010000291.1, read as the reverse complement.
ATAAATAAAAGTTCGTTTAAAAGCATAGATTTTTACGGAAACGGATTTCAGACTTGTCAAATTTAATTTTGACTGTTCGGAAACCAATAAATTCACTAGTAAGTAGAAGTTATATGATAAGAATGACCTTGAATATAATTTCTCTAAAATGCCAGTGAATGATGGACTCACTAGAAAAACAGATTCACTGTAACATAGACATTCCTTAAACATTCTCCAGATCTTTATCTCACGTACTAGAATCCATCTGAACCAAAAAGATTGAGTTTGCTCTCATCTAAGAAAATATCCATTTGCCATTCGATTTCACCCCAATTTTTATACGTTTTGGCCCATTCTAAGCGACGGGCACACATTTATTTAGTCAAAAGTGGCATTTTTGCTGGCCTCCTCGCATGAAAACTGCTGTTCCGGAGTTTTCAACGTATAGTATGGAAACTCACCTGCAAACTACTGGCATGTTTCAATTCTGTCCATATATTACAGCACTTTTTAATTGATTCTGTAAACAGTCACTTCAACGGCCGATCTTCTAGTACCTTTTTTTCGCTGCAGACATGCAGAATCATTGATTTTTTAAATAAAATTAAACACTTGAAATGAAGTCTTAATATATCCAATCTGTCGTGCTGCAGCTCTGGAACTCACTTTTTGGGATGCTAAAGTTAATAAAACTGGTATCAATGTTAGAGTGATACCTTACAAAGGTAGAAAAAAATAATGGGTAGGTACAAGCAATTAGTTCTTAGAACTGTACTAATCTGTTTTTAAAAGGTGGACACCTTTCTATTCTTTCTTTTTATATTTTATAAAAAAATATGTTTATTGTATTTTTATATATTATAATTTTATTTGTGTTTAAATAATTACATTTATAGGAAAAATGACTGAAAACAAAAAGGAGGGATTTAAATAATTAATGTTTTCAGGTTGACACTTAATATAACAGAGAGGCAAGAAGAAGAAGAATACTGCGCTGAGGGTGGAAGCGGTGGAAGCGGAAGCGGTGGTACTGGCAATCCTAACCGAGGGCAACACTTCCGACACAAATACCAGCATCCCAAAGGAGCACCTGACGTCGACCTAATTTTTGGCACAAAAAAATTGAAATAAAGTAGAGTCAGAACCTCCATTTTGGTACCACTTGCCTTTATCAGGATTGGTATAAATTCTCAATACCAGTGACTGAGGATAGCATTCAGTTAGAGCAATGTGCACATGCTGCCCCTTTGCAGGTGAAGAGGAAGGTAATCTAATGATGTTATAAAGCTTGCTTTACAGACAAAATTCAAATGTCCAAAATGAAATGATAATTCCAGAAGTTAAAGCACGATGTCACGGCATAGCATGGATACCAGGAATATTTTATCTTGGTTTATAGTGTGCTTGTTTTTTTATAATTTGTTTTAGTGAAATCCTAATAATACAATAAATTGTATTTCAGAACATCTTCAGAATTATTATTCTGAAATGGAAAATGTGAAGGGTGGGTAACTGTATCTTGACCCCTTATAGGGCGTAAGCCAAAACTGCCTGAAATGTCGACCACTCATATTTAGGTGGATAATTCATATACTACTCGTAGTATTGTCAACCTCAGTTACGCAAGATTGAAGTTACGCAAGATTTATTGGTTAATAAAATGTCCAGTAACATAAAAAGTTTGCTCTGAATCTCTTGCAACCATTTTTTATGTGCGATGTGCCATCCCGTTTTTGAGTGTCAGAAAAGTTACTGACCTACAAAGGGTTAAAAGACGAATATGTAAAATATTTTAAAGGGGAGTAAATAACAGAAATAAGAATGCAATTTGTAATGAATTATAATTAAACATTGGCAATTTAAAAGTTTTGGCACCTACCCTATCCAGCTTTCAATGCTAAAAGTACTAATGTAGTATTTTGATAATAGTCTAATATTTGTAGTATACCCTTCTACCTGTGAGTTCAATTGAAAATGTAACTTGCATAATTAGATATGAGTTCTATAATAAACTTCCAAAAAATATATTATTATAATATATTTTTGAAACATACAGATAAAATTATAGTGAACATAACGTTTTCATTTAAAAAAAATAATTTAGAGATTAGTTTTAATTTTTTTTTTCAATGGAATTGAGTATTCCATGTTTATAAAAATTCAACCATTTTTTTTAATTGGTTACCTATTCGCCTTATGTAGTATATAATATAGAATATGAATTGCTCACTAAATAAAAAAATGGAATTATGTATGGTTAGAGTGACTATTATCTTGTCTTAGCGATAAAATTTATTTTGTGACCTCCCTTTTCTCAGCTGTCCCACGTCAATTTAAGTAATTCTACAGATATTTAAAAAAATCCACATTTATAAAAAAATCATTTTCAGTATGCATTTGTATTTGATCCTTTTAATTCAACTTATTTGTTACAAATATTTTGTCCACACGAGAAGTTGTTAAGACATTGAAAATGTTTGAAAAAACTGCTGTTGGATAAAGTAGATGATGTATCTACTCAATTTTTGGCTGGGTTGTGTACACATACATTGAAAAGTAGAATCTATAATAGAGTATGTAATATGTACATATATACAATAAAAGATCTTGTCCCCAACTGAATAAATATACATATATTGGTTTATAACATAATGTTTGTCCCTTTTTCTCTAATTTTAGGCACACAAATATTTTTCAAATTTAATAATATTGTATTGAATACAATATTCAGCTTTTCTGATATTTTAGAAAATATTTTTCACATTTGAAAACATTCCATCCTCCTATATTCTTCGACTTGGCTAGAATGTTTTAGTGCATGCACCGTTTGGTCTTGATCTCACATCTTTTGACTACAGTCTGTCAAGAAAGTCTTGACAAATAATTGAGGGCGCTGCTATCGTTCACATGGTAACACTATTTAAAGATTGACTGTGTTAAAGTAAAACACTGTAAGCGAAAATTTTTTCGTAATTATTTTTTTGTTCCTTTAAAATGATTTTTTATCAACCTATAAGACACAAAAGTGTTACATACTTTACTTATTTTTACTTCCAGACATAAAAAACTTCCAGCAAATTATAAATATTAGAACATACACTAGTATGGCTGTCTGTATCCGACTGAGGTCATGTCATCTGGTGTGATTTTATATAATATAATTAAATGAAATAAATTGATTAAGGGAAAAATAAAAGAGATATAATTATTGTAATATAAAAGAATTTAATAAAAACATTAAGTTAAAAAAACACAGTATAGAAAAAATATTACTACTGCTCTATTCCATTAATACTGCTCTATTCGAAGAGCATTTTTTGTATGAAAATCCTATGCTGATTAAAATTTTTCGCAAAAGTTCATGGCTTCCTTCAAAATTTAAATCGCCCCGTACAACTTGCAACAAACTTCTCAAAGTGGGCACCTCTTTTTTTACTGTATAAAAAATGCACTTTTTGCCTTATGGCACAGATGTCAAAATCATCCAATTCTTTTTTGGTCGCTCTTTCCTGTGTTTACCCGGTGTTGTAAATTTGCCTCGGGTTGTATTTCCCTCCTTGACAATTCTTCTTACAGAACTCAGGATGTGCCTGAAAAAAAAAACATTGAAATTCATGAGCAACACATTAATTTATTTTTCTAGAATCAGTTTCAGAGTTACTCAGTTTAGCTACTTATCACACTCCCAATGAGCTGATGCTAATGTTCGGCAATATATTTTTGTATTTTAAGTATATTAAATAGATTAGATATGAAAAAAGGAGAAAATTGAAAAGTAATATTATGTCGTAGTAGTATACGCTTCGTCTAACCTAAATGGCGCTTACCGTGTTTTGTTCCTTGACCGTCACTACAATCTGTCATCTGTCATTTATTAGATACATTCGAAACAAATTAAATACCCTAGAATGTAGTCTAATAGACTTGTTATACATTTAAATGTTAAAATTAATCAAGAAAAAATAATTTAAAGTATAATGAACACAGTACTTACCAGTCATTTGAGATCTTCGCTCGAAAACATTATTGATGTCACATGATAGCTTTCCGGCTTCAGACTCCGCCAAACAATGCGTATACACACTAAAAATTATCCGCCTAGATCCACTACGAATTGTTTTACTCATATTATTGTTTTTAAAGTCTTTCAACGTTAAAAAATATTAAAAACAAAGAATCCACCACTTCTTAAATTAACCTCAACCCAAAACAACACAAGAAAATGACAAGAATGACGGAACTGCTAGTATTGCCAGTAAAATAATTTTTTGTTTCTCAGTTTACCCACGATCAAGACTTTATTGACAGACTGTATCAGTTGTTATAAACCTTTGCAGAATTCTTTTCATGGTGTAAATGTATCAAATTTGAACTCTTACAAAAACCACCTGGATAAGCTTTAGGCTAACAGAATGAACTCCCATGAATAGGCATGATGACAGTTTTAAAGAATAAGTGATTTTAGAGAAGAAAACAATAAAACATAAAACAAAAGTGTAAAATTCTGCAATCTGCCATTTTAACTGAAACATCGGTCAGAGCGAATTATGTCATGCCTCAGTACCTATCACCGTGTCTTTGAACCATTGCCGTAGACACAATGCAATGTTTATTGAGGCTTGACATCACGTAGACGAAATGACAGCTGCGGGCGTTTTTGCGCGAAATTAAAAATATGTAGATGAAAATGCAATTATTTGTGTAAAAACTTAGTTTATTACTGAAATAATGTTATTTTCGGTAATAGTAGACGTGTACCTACAATATAGAATGTTATTTCAAAATCTGTCATCATGCCTATTCTACAAGAGAGAAATCACACATAATTGATTTTAAAAATACACAAAAAATTGGGATGAATAATGTATGTTATAACCCATGTATATTAGATATGTATACATATTTAATCTTACTTACAAATGATTTTATTTCACAACATATCACTAGTTTTTTTAATTATTTTTTATAATAATATTAGTGTTGATTGATAAAATTATAATAGTGGTGTTCCATGCTTTGCCATAGATTTTTTTCTCCCAACATCTTGAAATAAAATCATATTCATAATATGATGACTCTAATTGTTCAATATTGATCATGTGCTCGATTTATCTCTTTTTTATTTAATTTATCGAGCATTTTATGATTTTTTCCAAAATACTCTCAGAATAATATGTAAACATCCGAAGAATATTTGGGCCTCGTATTCCATAGATATGTTACTTTATTGATATGTACAAGAATTTAATGTTTTGAGTATTGCTCCAAGCACAAACACTAATATACTAAACCAGCGCTGTCCAACCGTGAGCCAATTTTGGTAACCCATAATTGCAAATATTTTATTGTCAATCGTCACCAAACAAGTTCTTATTATTTTTATCATCTGATAATAAATTCTCACATTTTGATAATGGCGGGCCTCTTTGAGAATCTTTTTTTCCTTCTTCCAAGTTAAGATATGCTTGTGATATCTCTATATTAATTAAATGCCAAACAATCCCATCTATTTTCGAGATAGCAATATAATGTAACAACCATGTCTTGACCACTATTATCTAAGATTCTACATTTTGTCAATTTTGATGTTTGACAGATGAAATAGAAAGATTTTTATAGAAACTTTATGCATAAATCGTGTCTATTTTGTGTCTTACTAATATTATCTAACAACCTTGTTATCCTGGGATTAAGTGGATTATTAGTTTTGCGATGTGTAATACATAGTATGCACAGCCAAAATATTCATTCACATCTTCCAAAATATTTTTGATTTGACATTTTCTAACCGTAATACACAACATTAAGCATTCTTAACTGTAACTTGCTTAATTACTCCTGTGCAGGCCTATTTGGGGCCCTTGTGCGCTTTAATACATTGTGCTTCCAATTTTTAATTAAACTTTGTCTTTGAACTTTTTGAATTTCAATTCAAGCATTACCAGAGTGGAACTTTTACGAAAAAAAAAAAAAATATTTAAAAGATTTCATTTCCTTTTTTTCTTTTTATTATTGTACGTTGTATTTACTAGGGAAATAATCTTTTTATTTTTGAAGCCTTTTGGCACTCCCGGGGCCTCGGCATTGCTGGTGCTGTACGACTTTATACATATGCACGCCGTACGTCTTTGCGCGTATGCTGGCGCCATATAACTTTGCACATATGCACAGTGTAGGCTTGCTCCTGTGTATCTATCACAAATATTTAAATCTGTAGTAAAATATGTGATAAGTAATTACTATGAGTGTGATGTGTGAATGGGTTGTTTTTTTTCACAGTATACAAATGTCAAGTCATGGAGAATGTTTCCGCTGTAGATATAAATAGTATTAGTGGACAATAATGTGCATGTGTTTTGAGAATTTTTCTATAGGTTTCAGGATAATCTTTCCTTTCATCACACTTAGTAGTGTACGTAACGGCCCATTATATAAAGCAAAATAATTACATATTTGAGAATACCCATGTAAAAGTAAATAGTGTTCACAATATCTACACATGGACGAGACATGTATACATTTTGGATTTAATATCTGTACTGCATCACTCTTTGTTTATAAATGGTACAGAGTATAAAGTATTTTACATTCCTTTTTTTTTTACATAATTTATATACGTCCTTCACTTTTTCCATATTCATGTACCTTCTCAAAATAACATAAATGTTACTCAAAGTCAGTTTTTAAGGTCTCTATCAATTATTTTTCTTCAAAAGAGATTTTTATGCATGTGTCTCCTTTTATTAAATACAGTAAAATATCGTTTTTTCAAAATTCAAATTAAAAAAAAAACATTTTGAATTATGCGTAACACTGTTAATTCGAAATTCGAGGTAAAAAAATCTTGAATCGAGGACTCCGCATAGATAATTATCCAGCAGCAGATTAGTTTGTGTTAAGTACTGTCTTGCAGTACCGTGTATGTGTTAATGTATTATGTGGTGGTACCGTGTTGGAGACAGTTGTTGTCAAGAGTTTTATGGAGTTACGTCACTGTTCCATCTGATGGAACTTGACCTTAATATCAACACACACACATCACATCAGCTCTGATGATGGACCCTGCGATAGGATCCTAAACGTTAAAAATATTCAGTAAATAGTTTTCCCCTTTTTATGTTACTTCATAACTAATGTAATATATACTCGCTCGAGCCGAAACCCAAACACAAAAGATGCACCATTGAAAATGCAAAATTTATCTAATGTTGACATGTTAAATTTTTGGAAAGAAAATGAAATGAAAACAAATTTCAATGAATGTAGAGTTGAGTTTTCTAATTATTTTGGTGTAAAACCTAGGGAAATGAAAATATTCTTCCGCTTAAATTGCGCAAAATATTTGCGTGGGAATGTATGGAGATGAAACAGGACTTCGACTTTTCAATTAATATAAATTTAAATTTTTTTTTGTTTTAAATAGTGAAAAAACGTGAAGTTTTACTGTATTTATCATGCTAATATAAAGATTGCGACATTTATATTAATAAAGTCCTCGATATTGACATATTTGTTCTTCTCCGTGTGAAATTTTTAAAAATATTTTTGAAATTTTGTCAAATTTCAAACAAATTTCGAATTATATGAACTAAAATGTATTGATTTGTGGCGAGGGGGGCTAAAAATGATTTTGATTTACGAATTACCGAGATTTTCGAACTATTGAGGTTAATTTACTATGAAATTGATATTTTGGGACTTGTGGGTTTTAAAAAGTTTGAATTATGTCGAATTTCAAATTAACGGGGTTTTATCTTATTTTTCTATTCTACTATTTAAAAGAGCGAAATAGCCAAAATCATATTTAATTTGAAGGTAATATCTAGAAAATAAAATAAAAGGTATGTCTGCTATGATCTTTGAGAATATTTGCCTAGTTTTGCGGAATTTCATAGCAAATATAAATTGATTAATTTAATTTCTTTTAAATATACTCGACAGTTTTACCAAAATGTTATCATTTATCACCAACATTAGCCCTGATGGACCTTGCAGTTGATTTAAAAAATTTGGAAAGGAGTATGTATAAACTTGACATAACAATCCATATAACTCCCTACAGATTAACAAGTTATTTTTAAAAATGATGTTGGACAGTGCTGACCATTGCATTTTTTAACAATAATGGTACCTACTTTCTATTTAAAATACCGAGAATTTTCTGTTATATATATGAACCATGGACCTTTATACAGTAATGAACACAAAAATATATGTTTTACTCTTTACTCCTGTTATAAATAAACATTATATTTTCATTAAAATTTTTACTTCTCATTATATCCTTATTTCCTTTTTACATAGTGTGAAATAGCGGGGAAGAGTATTCAGGAGTAAATTATTTTTTTTTAGTATTATGTAAGTACATAGTATTAAAATTAATATTACTATGATTATATAAATAAAGTTATTTGTGAAAAATATATCATTTCAAAAAACATATGAAACTAGTGTGACAATAATTTTTTGAAATTTTCTAGAGTAACTTTGTGAGGCCATTTTAAATTATATTAAAAAACGATAACTCTGTTTACATTCACTATTTATTTATAAAGATTAGGACGTTTTCGATGGATTATGAACTTCGTCGTCTTCAGTAATATTACTGAAGATTATGCATTAGCATCGAAAACGTTCTAATTGTTTTAAATAAATAGTGAAAGTAGACAAGGTTATCATTTTTTAATATAATTTTAAATCAGTGTTTTAAAAAAATGGTAAAATGTAATTACAGTGAAACTCTAAACATGTTTTTCAAGGGACCGGCAAATAAAAACTTCTTAATCATTATAGTATATTAACAATTTTTTCAATATTTTCATATATGTATTATTGACGTTTGTCATCTAATTTTGCATTTTAATTAAATTTTCGTTTCTGTTATGACAATATAAATATGTTTTATTTAAAAAATAATAAAACATTAATTTGTAAAATATTACCCATGTAAACAGTTCAAGAGAATATAAGCCTGGGCCATCAAACAGGGAAAAATATAAAAATAATGGGAATATAAAAATAAAATGAATTTTTTATTTACAACCTAATTAAAATGAAACCATAGATGTATGTTAAATATATAACCACCTTAATATATACGAACCTAAATTTTCAAATAAATTTTATAAGCTATCTAAATAGCCACTGCAAAAAAATAAAAAAATATATACATATCGTCGCTGTATATATAATAAAGCCAATGTGCCGTTTTAGTACAATCTGTGATAAACGAATGAAACTGTTTTAAAAAATAATTGCAGACTAGATTTATAAAAAATATTTTAAATAATTACTAGGCAGACTTTCCAGATGAATGGCAATGTTTCTGTTAGTATATCTCCATTATTTATATGAAAAATTGACAAATTGATTCGTTCATCTCAGAATGTACTAAACGGCACATTGGCTTTATTATATATACAGCGAGGATATATAAAATAAATTGACGGTCCCTATGTAAACTCAGAGGTTTACGAAAAATGCATTTTTGATTTTTTTGTACCAATATATAGAAAATACTCTTCTCTGCGATACAAATACAAAAAAAAAATGTTTCTACTTATTTTAAAAAAGAAAACTGGCATTAAAGCGTACAAATATGCTAATTTTGTATGTAAAGCCTAACTTCAAACGGCTCTCCTGTACATTTTTTTTGTGGATGTCTTGATTTACATAGGGACTGTCGAAATGACATTAAAAGAAAATTCAATCCGAATTTAACCTGTTCATTGCTAACAAAATGCGCCAAACAATCAATATAATTGCAGATCAATTAAACTAACAGAGAGTGACATATGTATTGCCTTGTGCTGAGTCTAGAAACGACTCAAACAAAAAACCCCAGTTCTGCATAGGTTTATGTTCGGTTAAAACGGAAAATATGTGCCAACACAACTATGTAGCGCAATGTGCGTTAGTTACAGTCGTCGTACATCGCGCTGTGTTAGCATTTGGAGGTGAGTGAGTCCTCCGGTTTGATGTAATTAACTCAAAGGTCACCACTCCGTTTGTAGAGTCGGAGATCTTTGCTTTTGCTGATGAGATGGAAAGTCGCGGTGTTTGAATAGAATTTATTGGAGTATAATATTGACAATGTTACAAGTACAGTAAATATAGATACACAGTAATGAATCGATAAATGGCGAAGGCTTCCGCGGTACGAGCGAGCCACTGAGAAGTGAGATGTATAACAACGAGGGCTTCCGCCATATCCGAAAAGTCCCGAAGGAGTGAGATACCGTGCTTTGCTGACCAGGGTTTATATAGTGATTCCGAACAAAGAACTCACGACGTTTTGGTTGGCTTCGTCTGCTAGCCCGTGCGTTGATGTTTTGACTCCGATCTGTTGCCTCCGCATTTTGGGGTTTCGACCGCCGTCCTCTGTGGACTTCTCTTTGTTCGCGTTCGTTGCCCTCGCTTACATTGTTGCTTGTTTGGTGAATTCAGCTTTCTTCGTAACCGCTATCCGAGGGGGGTACCTGGCGTCGGCATGTTACAATGTCGCCGTTCCTTTGTGTGCGTGAGTGCATCACGTCACCACAAACATAAATGGGTTAAATATAAATTGGGTGTAAACAAATGTACTTCTACAGTAATTAGAATTGTGTATTAAACATCCAAAAGTACAAAGTGAAAAGATATGTGTATGTTTATATATTTTTTATTTAATTGTAAAAAATATTTAATCTGTTCCCTATACAAATCGCCGGGAAAAAAAAGAGTTGAAGATGGATTAGGCTGGAGTCGGGGGAGGAATGGAGGGTAAAACAGGAACGAAATTGTTTTGTGGTCTGTAATATTAAAGGAATAAGGTAAATAAAAAAATAATAGTTGTGACTCACTGAGCGGTAGGTTTTAACTGGAAGGTGTAGGACTAGGAAAGAAGAGGTGGGGGGGTAGGCCGTAACATAAATGCCAGAGATCCTTATTCACGAATATCAAATGCCTAAATGAATGCAAATACTGAACAACATCTATTATATTAACACAAATGTATGTATATACGGGTGTCTCACAGCTAATAGCAAAATCTTTGGGAAGTCTTTTTCATATATTTTTTGTAAGGTTTTGTCAGTTTATTTGACTTGTATTAAGGCAAATGAATTTTTGGAATTCCATATAAATTACTGTATTGATAGCCCAATGTTTTACAGAAAATAAGTCAGAATGGAAAAAAATGAAAACTTTGATGTCGCTTATCTCCAACATTTTACCTGAAGTGTAAAGAATATTTTCTATTCAAGAATGAAGAACTTCCCCCTGAAGTTTTGGCTACTAGCTATGAGACAGATACATTTTGCTAAATCCCAAATAAAATACAAATATACATCCTGCTAAATCCCAAATAAAATTTCTCGGAGTTGTTTTATTACCAAACTTACCTGGAACGCCCAAATAAACCAAATCGTAAATAGACGCCAAGCGAGTATCAATACTATGAGGGCAGTGTCACATGTGTGGTGGGGCTGTCATCCAACCACACCAAAAAATTTTCATATGTCTGTAGCCATTTAGATTATGCATCCTTAATTATTGAACCGACGTCAAAAAATTAGATCGTATTCAATATCAAAGTCTCAGTTAATAATTGATGCAATGATATCTTCCCCGATTAATTAACGCGCTTCAGGTAGAAACTGTTGACCCCCCACTCCAACTAAGAAGACAGTTCTTGTCGGACAAATTTCTTATCAAATGTGCTCGTCAAAGTGACCATCCCCTAATCCCAAAACTTAGAATCCTTTCAGAAAAACTTAGTTCGTTCTGGAAAAATAAAAGCCCACCCTCACTTACCAACAGTTACAAGACTTTCCTGACATATGATAACAAAATTTTGAGACAAAACCTCTTACCCCTATATTCCTCTCCCTTCAAACCCCGTACATTCTCCCCCAAAATATTATTGACACTTGGAGTTCAAAATAATCCTCAAGCCAAAAACGACTTAATATTATTGGATCAAAGTGGTTAGGATGGAAACTTTTCTTCACGGTTGGCTCAAAGATAGATTCACCTGCTTACACCGGGGCTGCTACATTCTGTGATTTGGAAAATATGCAGCAAAAATATAAACTACCAAAAGAATCCTCTATATTTACCGCTGAGGCCATTGCAATTCTTGAAACGTTAAAATATATATTGCAAAATTATAAAATACTTAATAAATGCCTGATCCTTTCCGACTCTCTTAGCGTTCTACAAAAACTTAAATCTTGCCCTTTCGAGAGTTGTTATTTAACATTCAGCAAAAAAAAATAGACATTGTTTTAGCATGGATTCCTAGCCATTGCGGAATCCCAGAAAATGAAAAGGCAGATGCTTTAACTAAAGCTTCCACTTCCGGAATTTCCTCTCATAATCATATTACAATATCGGATTTACTGCCGTTACTTAAAGAAAATATGAATTTTACTTGGAAGTCTCAATGGGAGACCTCAAAATCTTTAAATGGAAAATGGTATTCCGCAATACAACCAGAAATTCCTGCCAGGCCATGGTTTTCAGAAATGAAAGTAAATAAGTTCGAGGCTTCCTCTATTTGCCGTATGCGAACAGGACACTGTTGCATGAACAGCCATCTTTCTAAAATCCGCATTCGGGACTCTCCTATGTGTGAATGCCGGATGGATGTCGAACATTTAGATCACATATTTTTTGGATGCCCCATCAAATTTTATTTAAGATCTTTCTTATTACAATATTCCATTCCCCATCAACATCCCAACCCTCTTATCTTCCAACGATCAAATCACTTTAAAATTACTAACAAGATTACTAAAAGCTAACGGTATAAATCTATTAAAAATAAATAAACTAACATTATGTACCCCATATCCTTTTCCATTACTATTAGAATTGAATCATCCACACAGAATAATGTTTATCGGAAAATGAATCGGTTACAATTTAAATTTCCAAAATAAAAGAGGGAAAAAACACAATCATCACACCCATTGCCAACGAAGTAACACACTTGTTTTGTGGCAAGAACACCCATAGGGGTGAAACGCCAGGAAAGAAGAAGAATAAATAAATGCAATCATTCAGACAGCTGGTAAATTAATCATTTGGTTCCATATTTTATCATTATATCTATAGTTGAGTCACCAACGTGAAAATATTTTCGACAAGAAACGAATTTTTATGAAGGAAAATTTTTTTCTTTTCGGTGAGAAGATCACATTTCAAAAACTTTGATGTTTATTTATCAACAAGTATATCTGTACCATATATGTAGTACTCCTATATTGCTAATGCCCATACGTGGAGGTGTCACGGACTAAGCAGGGCAGAAAATGCTACTTTTATCTGATTAATGTCACTTGACCTGTTGTGCTTAAGTGTTGTCACTCTCATTTATCCCATGTGGCGGCGCTGATTGGACATGCGCATAAGACTCGAAGTGACACCGGTATGGGTGAGACAAACATATATTTCTGCACTGTAGTGATTTCGCCTATTTCCAGACCCTGCTAGCAATATAAGAGTATTACATATATGGTCTGTACATACCTATTCTGTAACCATGGTATTTGTTTTCGTGATTTCTATAGTGATAACAAAACTTGAATAAGCAATAAGTTGATTCTAAATAAACATTGTTAGAAGAGCATTAAGTGTATATTTTTTTGTAATATTGTGCAATTTATAAAATGGCAGACCCAGCAGATGAATACATCACCCCAGAAGAAACCATAAGGTTTGTATATAATGTTAAAATTTCAGATTGAGCAATGAATATATGTTGTGATGTATTTTTGCATAAATAATTGATTCATTTTTTAGATGGGCAAATCTTCAAGATATGAAGACCTTAACATTTTTAGGAAAAGATGTATTTGCTGTGTGTGATAAATTGCACATTTATTTTTTCAACATCTATGATAATAGTAAGTTAATATATAACGCCACAAATTCAGAAAATGGTGATGGTGTGGAATGTTTTGCTGGTAAATATTTGCATTGTTTTTATATAGATACACAAATTCAATGATATAATAAACTGTAGATATGTTACAAGCGTGAAATCGTGACAGGTCAAAAATAAGGTATTTGCCTTACTTGCATTTGTTACCGAACGGACCGAAACAAAACGCCGACTACGAAAACTACGCCGAAAAAAAGTCCCGGGGAAAAATGAACAGAATATCGTACACTATTGTAAGAATGAGTATGTTATTTTAGTCACCATGACTTCAAATTACCTGATTTTTACGTGATTACTTGATTATGTGATTTGTTCTCTCTTTTTTTTTTTCTTTTTTAAAATATAGATGCGAACACGGAATACGTGTCACATCAATATTCTTACTATTTTCAAACTAAGCTAAACGCTTGTGCTATGAAAATAGGACTAACTTGCTAGTCTGGAGTGAGGTTCGAACCCGCGACCTTTGGATCACGAGGCGAGTGTCCTAACCACAAGACCAACAAGCTACTCTGAATGCGATATTTGCTACATACGGAAATAACGTGTCTATTTTATATGTTATGGCTATGTATGGGAATAACAAGTCTATTTTATAATCCGTCAATGCATAAAATGAATTGTTTTTTGTATTGTATTTATTCATAGTATCTATTCACATTTGAGTGAGAGAGAGACTTTAATGAACATCAAATTATTATGTACATCTTTGGCTTAAAGGAAATACATTGTAAGCGTTATTTGAGTTATTATTTTTAATTTTGTCTATTGCATTTGTATGTAGAGAAGACTGACTAGCCGATACATACCACTAACTTCCATGAGTCTTGAGGGTAAAATTTCACAAGTGTACAGACATCAGTATATTTATGTCCCGCTTACATGACTTTTCATGACTATCATTACACATAAAAGCGAGAGGTTATGTATAATTTTATGAGAATACATTATAAAGTGTCATGAAAGATTTACAAGCAATAGAAAATTTTTGTTTTAAAAAAATGAATTAAACTTGTTTATATACATAATTATCCCCATTCTAAATATATGATTTGTGGACATAATATCTTAATTTCTATCCTTTGTAATGTAAACCTTTTCTTTGATATGAGCAGTTTGCCTTTTAATTTCAGTCATAGTCTTGAAATCTTAATCAAACAACTGGACCTAAAAAGGTCAATGTATCCATTTAATTCATATAGATATTTTACAGACAATTGTCTTACTACTCCAATGCAACAAATGTATTAGTTTCCTTTCAAATTTCCCTATGCATGATACACAAAAGAATATTGAGATTTTATATATAAAACAATATTTTTTATTTATTTTTATTTATTTACTTATTTAACATAACTACATTAAATTACATTACAAATATAATTATACAATAATAATTTATCATACAATCACATAATAAAATATGTAACTACCCAACTAGGCTGGCCTGTTTTAGGGCAAGTTATATATTTCATTTTAAAACACAATATTCGACTATAGGTACTCATTAGTACATATAATTAATTAATGATTTAGAGTTCAAGTAAATTAGTACATTATAAATTTTTTAATTAGATTAATACAATACAAATATTTTAATTAAATTAATACAATAAAAAGTTAAATTAGATAAATACATTACATAAATTAATACATTAGTCTAACAGTAGTTTTCCAAATAAAATAAAAAATTTATAAATATTTAAAACGAAGAAGAAGGTATATACAAAGGTGTATAAGATAAATCAACATTTTTTTCATAGGCCATAGAACATCACACATTTTTGTGTTCGCTGAGCTATGCAAATCACCTAGACTGCTTCTAGTTACCTACCCAGAATTTAAAATAATGCGCACTATTACAGGTAAATTTATTTCTTTGATAAAGTATGTATATTTTATGAAAAAATACACATAACCTATTTGTTTTGAAAATGTTTCTTTTGATGTATTTTTTGTTTAATTAAACAGGTTTAGGTTAATTAGTCATAAATGTATACATATATTTATTAATATACTATCTGAAATATGATACAAAAATGTTTTTATACATTTCAGATATTAATGTTACGGCATACGCAGCATTGGGATTGACAGAATTGGAGCAGATAATTGCATTGTCAAGTTTTCCTAATTATATAATGACTGTTTGGTGCTGGAGGTCCAATAAAAAATTAATTTCATGCGACACTGGCATCAGATCTCCAAATTTTTTTTTCAGGTATTGATTAAAATTTGTTACTTGTGCATAAAAATGTAATTAGCTTATCATCACACCGCTTTTACATGAGAGTATGCTTATATATTCTAGTGTACTATTCTTGTTTCAACCACTTTCCCACAAAATCCTTTAATTCCCACTGCTTTGAGGATAAATGGCAGTTACGATGTTTTGCCCGGCTATTTGGCGATGCGCTTTGTCATTTACGATGTTTTGCTCATCATAAGAAATGTGCATATATGTATGTAAATAAAAACATTAGTTTTTTAGTTCTACGTTTTTAATTTTTTTGAGGCGCGTTTTACCTTATGAGGACATTATCAATCTAAATGTTTTACGTTCAACTTACATTTATATAAAAACTATTGGAAAGAAATGCTACATAAGTTTAAGAATTAGTGTAGGTTTTTGTATTTTTGGACGATTCTACGAAGCAATTTACTTCAAAAACTTGAATAATGAATAACAATTAAGTTTTTATAAGAAAACTATTGAAAAGAAAAGTTTTTGTATTTCTGCACGATTCTAAGAAACAATTTTATTCAAACACTAAGGAAAGGTAATACATGCAATGAGGAGGATAGCTTTACAATTGCAAATGAAGTAGAGAAACCATTAGTAATATTAATTCTTGGAAACAATTATGTTCAACATTACAATCCATAAGAAAGAATAAATAAGAAATGTTATTAATTATAATAAGTATATTTGAAATAATAATATTCAATTATATATCTATTGGTAAGTATGTTCTCTTTACAATAAAATTCTGTAAGATAAATAAATGCACAGGTATACTTTATTCAATCTACACACAAACGAATTTCAAAAGAATTTAAAAGTTTTTGGTAAGTAATACCAAATCCACAGTGCTATACTTGTGCATAGGCACTTGTGCATCATCCTCATTTGATTCTGCTAAAACATCACCTATCTAGGTACTTTAGAATCATGGGGGAGTGTCAAGTATTCATGACGAAATCTTCTGGGAATTATGCCATTTTCACAAAATTTATGCAGGTCATTATATTTTGCTTTTGATATTTTCAGTCTTAATTTGTACAGTTGTACCGGTAAAGAATTGATTACTGAAGAACTTTGGCGGGATCTAATAATTTTTCTGTGTCAATAATATCTATCTTGCTATCATAAAAAAAAAACATATTTTAGTTCAATATTAGGACAGTTTTGTTTAAATGACGCACTTCTAAGCTCATTTTATTTTATGTTTTGCCGGCAAAGATTTCTGCAAAAAAGATTTCTAATCACAAAACTCATCATCAGTGTTATTTTATAATTTTCAGGATTTGAAATCATTGTCGGCCATTCCGAATGTCCATAAATTATTCGACGACCAAATCACAAAACTTTCAATAGTCGAATGTATAAAATCGACAGGCATCATTGTATGAACAGGAAGTAAAAATGATATCTTTATTGCTTGTATAAATGTAGCTGTTTTCATAAAATATGATATCACCGATTTTAGCCAACACAACTATCGCAATACAGCATAATATCGCTAAATTGCTTTTGTTTTTCTAGGATTTGCAAATAATTAAATAGTAAACTAAAAATTTCATAACATCCACGCTTTCCATTAGTTTCAATCCAGAAATAGAAATGGTTGTTCTTTATCCCACTCTCGTAAAAACTTTCATTATAGAAAGCTTACTTTCTACTGTAATATAAGTTTACACTGTCCCCATGGAGTCGCTAGCACTTTCTGAACCAACTTTTTTGTTAAAATTATACTATATTATATTATTACTGTACATGTATGCATAAATGGTCTGTCTTAAGCCGTTACGGGGTTCATCCAGTCTCCACTCCTGTTACCGAAGAACTGAATCATAAATTCAAGAGACGCTTGATCCTTACGATGTTTTGCCTAACTTACGTGTTAGGTCGCTGTCGCTTACGATAAAATTTATAGGGAAAAATTCTATATTGCACGTAATAATTTGTGCTATTATCAAATTGAGATGATGCGTTTAGCTGTTTAGGGTGCTTTTAACAAATAAAAGCTATTTGAGCAAAATTGTCGGTTACGATGTTTTGGCTATCATGGGACGATATTTTCATTATGTTTCGTCTATTAAAAGATTCAGTGGATATGTGAAGAAAGAATCACCTAAGAGTATTGATATGGGAGGAGCAAATGGTGTGATATGTAATTAGTGATGCAACAAATACGAATACGAATATTCGTATTCGCCGAATATCATCACGAATATTAAAAACAAACTATGTATTTAGAACTGAACGCAATGCAAATTACGGTTTGGCTGTGCACTGTGTATTCGAACACACCTAAGCACTCTATTATTGGGGATTCCCCTAATATTTAATGAATGGATTTGTTGAGTTCTCAAGTTGTCAATTGTTACTTGTTTTATAGCATAACATGAGTTATTTATAAGGTTACATGCTCATTTCATGTAGTAACGGAAATGAGCACCTAACCTTATATACGGATAAAAGAAATCGCCTAACGCCTGAGAAGTTATAAATGTTGTGCTTTTTGAACAAATATTTGCCGGTGGTAAATTTTAATTATTAAATCTCTTGGTAAAAAAGAATAGTGGTGTATTATTTATTACCTTGTTGAATTATTCGTATTAGTATTTGCCGAATAGTAGCCGAATAGAATTGATATTCGTATTCGTGAAAGTATTGTTGATATTATATTCGTTGCATCACTATATGTAATTTAATATTGAAGATCTTACTCTCAATTCTTTGGCATACCATAGTTTGTTAGCCACTATTTTCAATAAGACAGTGCATCAAAAATCACAGGAGTGTTTATTGATGTATTGTGTTTAGTACAAAAAATGGTGGATCATAGATTATCAAAAACAGAACAAATCATTTATAATTATATTTCATGTATAAATAGGTTTTCTTAATACATATTTACATTTACACTTTTTCATTTAAAGGTGTGGCTTTTCACAAACTCATACTATAAAGATCGCCACATTTCTATTAATAAAGTACCCAATATTGATATATTTGTTCTGACTTGTGAAAAAAATCAAAATATTTTTTTCAATTTTGTCAAATTTAAAAAAAATTCAAATAATATGAACTAAAATGTATTGATTTGTGGCGCAAGAGGCTAAAAATTATTTTGAATTACGAATTATCGGGGTTTTCGAATAATCAGGGTATGAATTAATGGGGTGTTACAGTAATTTAATATTGAAGATTTTACTCTCAACTCCTTGGCATACTAAATAATAAATTTTTAATAAGACAGTGCATCAAAAACCACAGGAGTATTTATTGATATTGTGTTCGGTATAAAAAAATTGTGGATTTGTAGATTATAGAAAATAAAAAAACTGTTTAAAATTATTTTTCAAGTATAAATAGGTTAATTTTTCTTTTTACATATTTGCAAATACACTTTTTCATTTAAAGGTGTAGTTTTTCACAAACTCTGGTGTTTCACGGGTGGGAAAAAGAATATTGCCTTTGGGAGGTAATGCCATGTTATAAAACATGTATGATCCTTCCACGTAATCTCCGTGGAAATATTCCCATTATGGTTGATGTATCGTGGACCCCTGATGGGAATCTTTACTGTATTGACAAGGATGCAAACATATACTCAGTGAGTTCTGTTACATGAATGAAATGAGAATGAACTCTGTAAATTCTATTGAATCAACACTTGTATATTTCTTTTTATCAGATTATAAGTGACGGAATCGGGATGATTGTGACGAAAGAATATTCTTCGCACAGCGGCCCCTATACACCTTCTATTTTGTATTTCAAGAATGGATTAATTATTTATGGGCCAGAATTACTAGTAAAGGCAAGTCTAAGACAAGTCTTCAGTTATTTTTCTCAAAGATTTATTTAATTTTGATTATTATTAAAGGGTTTAGGATAACAGGTGCATTCCTCCAAAGAATCAGTGTTGAGTTGATGTTTTGGCAATTTGTATCAATATTACCAAATACATTACATTGAATCTTTACAACATTTTATTAAAATGATAAGTACCTTTTTGTTTCAATGTTTTTAAAAATCTTTACTGAACAACCGGGAGAAAACAATTGGTCACCAATTGCTGTTGCTAAGCCCCACGAACAGCAATTATCTAGTATTCCCTTCCGAATCAAACAAAACATTATACAATTCTATTCATAAAACCTGTACTGTAAATAACATTTTACAGTATTTGTAAAATATCTAAGCATGTAAATTATTACTCAATGCAGTTTTTTATATAATAGTCAAAAAATTACTCCATAATATTTAGTTATTTTGCAGAAATGAAAAATATATGTGTAAAGATTTTACTGTAATTTTTTTATTGTAATCTTACCGAAGATTTGGTTTATTATGAAGAATGAGGTCGATATCAGTTTTACAGACATTCAAACAAATATTTTTATTATATGTTTGATCACATTTACAAATTTATTTTTGATTTTAAATATGTATATATGGATATGCATAAATTAGATAACTTTATTAGCAGATGTTGAGAAAACATATTTTTATATTATAGCACATTTGTTTTAATTTTTAAAAGTCTTTCAAACACACCTTATAATAAAAGTGTAGCACATAAGTGACTAAAAAATAAGAACTAAAAATAAAATTCTAATGACAAAGACAAAATGTATGGTGGGAAATGTAAATATTGAGATCATTTTTTTCTTATAATTATTTTTATATATAATTATTTTAAAATTATTTTTTTAGCATCTGATAAAAGTGAATAAAGAATGGGTTCAGGACTGGAGTTATACACCCGATGTTTCAATACATAAAATGGTAACTGGGGGTCTTGGAGAAACTTTGTTAGCTGTGTCGAAGTGTGGCGAAGTCTTCAAGATTGTGTATGAAGAAGATCAAGTTAAAACTACCATAGTGCGTTTTTGGCAAAGGTCAGAAAATGTTAATCCGTTCATTATTTAGAGATTATATAAAAATAATACTTAAGCAAACACCTCAGGTAAAATAGACTGTATATTTGGGTGAGAATTGTCTCGAGCCTTGTCTCAAAAGTTGTGTAAAGGGACAGTACAGTTTTGAGTGCAGAGCAAACTGTTATTTGTTATCTTCTGTATGCATGTATGCACTGTAGAATAATCAGTTGATATATTATTCCAACCTTTACTGACAAATCTCTGAGACGAGACCTCAAAGTCTCGTCAATATTCATACATGCACCACAAAAGTGATAATTCCAATACTTATAAATAATTGTTGATTCTTGATGACCGGTAACTTGAAAATATATTTTTTTACTGTATTCTGATAATTTTTAATTTTCAGGTCAATTCGATTTGTCGGTATTTTAAATCCATCTGGTAACACAATTGTGACAGTTAATAGTGAAAATCTTGTTTGTTTATGGAATAGCATTTCAGGTCAATTGGTGTGTATATTTTTAATTCAATTTTATTTTCTTCCAATGGGAAAAAATATATGCCTCACTAAAAAAAATAACATAGTGAAAAAAAAGATATGCCTCACTAAAAAAAAAACATATAGTGATGAAATTATATAATTATTATATTGATTGGTAAAGTTCAGACACCTGTGGAAACTAGGTATATCTTTTTGATAGGTTGATTTTTTTTTGCAAAAACATGTAAGTTCAAATAAAAGAAATATTCTCAAATTATTGGTTATTCAGGGCCGGATTATGAAGAAACAAGTCTCCCAAAATCCAAGCAAGACATATATAATTGAATAATTTATCAAATAAACTTGCAAAAAATATTATTCTATTTATAAAAAGTTTTCTCAGTAACTCAGTATGGTAAGGTCTTGCCTAGGGGCCCGAATCTCTTAATCTTGGTCTGATCCTATATATTATGTACATACATAGATATACAGTTAGATATTACAGATGATAGATACAGTTAGATATTCTTAAATAAACTATTGTGTACCTTTAACAGCAAATAATGAATAAGTAAAAATTTAATACATTCTTAGATATTTTTGAGAGTGGTTAAATAATCCTTATGTAGAAGCAAATACAATTTTTCACATATTTTTTTTCCAGTTCTCAAGAACTAAACTGAATAATGTTATTGATTATGTCAGTTGTTCACCAACGGCGCCGTTGATCGCATTGTGTATTAGATCTCAAGGCGATAATGGTGTATGCATCGTCCATGCTGAAACACAGCTAAGAATTATTTGCTTCAAATGTTTGACAAGTGAAGAGTTAAATCACATAGTCTGGTCTGCAAGTGGAAATGAGTTGATTGTTTCTGCACTAACTACTGGACAAGTATTTTTTTTGAAGGTATTTGTTGTATAATTTCAGGATTTTAATAAAGCAAAATATCAAAGTCCCAAAAAAATCTCAAAGATAAATTATATCAAGGAGTAGAGTACTATTTTATTTAATTAACAAAAAAAATATCTGATCATCATTAACATGTTCAGTCAATGTAGTGTTTTATTGAAGTTAAACTTCCTTAAGCAAGTTAGAGCATTTCTTATAAGTTTTTCGGAAATGCAGTTATGAATGTTGCACATTGCTCAGGGTGCTAATATGCTAAAAGTATGTCTTAAATATTTTTTGATTTACTTGTTTATATAAGCAAAGTGCAAGTTAGTATGCGGGTATTTAATGTACTTATATTTTTTTTATCCGTTAATGGAGAACTGTAATTGATGGCATTTATTGATTGTGGCATATGCCTTGAGTTGGAATACAGCACATGCACATTCCTTCCAGCTATGTTCCAATGCAAGTATATTTTTTTATGTAATTTAATTGATTTTAACTTCTATCACATTTACATAAGTATGCACACCAAATTTTTGAAAAAAAAAATAAGACTGTTTCACATCACATTACTTAGAGAAGGAGTTTGCCCAATCAACACCTAGTTCATGTAGCTTATGGTTGATAACATTGTGAAAAGGAGCATAATGACAGTGGTTCTTTTTTTTTTTAATTTCTAAAAAAGAAAGAGAACTCCTTAATGAATTTTTATTTATTTAAATTTACTTTACTTATTTTACACCTTTGAAACAATTACATGTAATTAAATTATGGATTCGTTTCTAAGCTTTAAATATGAGAATGTTATTTTAAAAGTTACATTAATTATGTATAAATTAGATAAATTTTTACATAGGTTTTTTGTTTTCCTTCCTTTTGTAATATTATTGACAATATTATGCCAGAAATGGCAATCTATATAAAAACTTGATTAAAAATATTTTTAGACATTTGACTACAGTACATATATGGTGATTGAAATTGTTTATGTATTTGTTTATTTATTTATGATAATTTAATTTATATTTTTAGTACAAGATCCCTCCAAACATAGATGTTGTGAATGTGATTAATATTAAAAGTAGTCTTGTGGAGTGCTGGTCTGTAACAATTGGAAAAGATTTGTTTTTCATGTGTCTAGCCTTGATTGTAAATGTTTATACAAATGGTAAGTTTTGTTTTCTTGGATAATACATAATATGAGGCAATCCAGAAAGTAAAAACTGTATAGCTTAAAAAATTAAGAATACATTGGTATGTGGAGTATGAAAGAAAGGCAGCAATATCAAAAAAAAAATTAATGCAGTCATCGAGGATTACTAATTTACTAGCTGTAAAAAATGACGGTACTTTTACATGCAGGTTCCCAAAGTATAAGAATTTACTTATTTATAGCTGACACCCATGAAATAGTTATTATGACTTTTATCAAAATATTTTAACATTTTTTAAAATATTCTCCTGCCGGCAGTTAATCGTAATTTAAGGTAAACAAACAAAAACCTCCCTCTATGTGTTTGAATTTTTATAGCATTTGGGCGAGTTGAGAGGATATGGCTTCATAGTGATTGACATTTGCTCTCTTTGGGATGAAATTACAGACAGACCTGGGTCTAAGCCATTTTATAAATTTACTAAATATTAATAGGTTTCAGTTTTGACGTTTTGATGAATCAAAAAACATTCTCTACTCTATACAGTCACTCATTCACAGGATTTCCTATAGTTCATATATTAAGCTGTTTGACTTTCGGTACACTAAAAACAGGATAGAAAGACGGATCAACTTTAAATTGAGGAAAGGAAACAACCTGTATCGTGACTATGCATATTCGGTTTTCACTTACTGGATTACACTCATAAATATATGTACCTATACTAAAAATATTATAAGATAATTTATTTTCAATCAAATTTTCAAATTTTAGTTCCAGAAAAAGTGTTGATGTGCTATAATTTTTTGACGAGTAAAAGTATCTCTGCTGCTGGTAGAATTGAACCCACACTGATGAAAGTAATACATTTAGAAAATAATTTGATGATTGGAGTTAACACTCTACCTAAAGAACTTCAAGTGTTCAATTTTATTCTTGAGGTATTTTTCTATGAAATTTTATGTTAATTTTGCTTTATATAATTAGACAACAATATAAATAAACCAAAGAATCCAATTTTCTATATTTATTTTCATTTCCTTATAAAACTGATAATTGAAGGGTTCAAAATCAAAACTGCGAATATCCAATCTATGAAATTTTAAATATTTCACACTAAAGCTGAGATTTAAAAAATGGTATTCTTTCGATAAAATACTTTTTAAGTACAAAAAATGTTTTCAAGAGCATTTATAAATAGTAAAATTGACAACATTATGCCAGATAACCATTTTCAAACATATTAAATAAATTCTAAATTCTGTTTTATTGTATTATATTGTAAAGCTTTACTAGTCTGTGATTATTGTTTATAAATTATTTTTTACAAGGAGGATTTTTTAAAACTTAACACTGAATATTTAATCCCCATGGATTTTGAAATATCTGGAATCTCTATAGCTAAAGATCGTGGTGGTGTGCTTTCATGGGGAATGGATGGAATTATAATTTATAAAGCATCAATTTTTGAACCAGAATTGAGTAAGTCAATCAACATGCTCTTATTTATTGTTAAGTCCACTTTTGATGAATATTAATTTTGTTTATTTTCAGAATTTAAAATAAAGGCGAAACATTATTTTGACGAGTCTATAAAATATGTACTACTAGATCCTCAACAAAGATATGCCGTTTCTTTAACATTTCACGGTACACTGACTATACATAATGTATCTTCAAACTTAGTCATTAAGGGTGTTGATCGGATATCAGGAGTCTTACCTGAAGAAATAGTATGGTTCGACGTATTTGAGGATTGTGATGGTAGGTACTCTACGTCTCATTCTTGATCTTCGCATGCAGTCAACCTACCTGGCTAACTTGCTGCTTGCAAAGTTATGGATACTAATAATGGAATCTTACAAGTATAATATCCTTATGTCCCTCAGTGAGTCCACATGTCTGGATGCACACCTGTCTCATAGTTTAATGCAACACTAAAATTTTAATAAACTCAAGCATACTTTGAATCTGTCACAATAATTTTGAATTTGGAGCATAATTGATCATAATTTAGTAGGTACTTGTATACTTTTTACCCATAGACGTACTATAAATATAGACTAGTTACAAACCAAAATATCTGCTACACAGAACTATAACACGAATTACTGTGAACATAGATGCACATCGCGGGAGTTGGTTAGCTGCACTGTAAGAAAGAAAGAGAAAACATCATAGACTACCAACGTAGAGAATACAGAAATCTCCGTACTCTGAAGTCGGTTTGAATTTCTCTACTAATTATTGAAATAATACTCACCTATGAAAGGTTATATCCTCTTTTTTATTATGTTATGGGCATTACAACGACTAACACAACAAACAGACATATTTCAAGTTGGATTTTTTAAAATAGTTAAGGCAAAAAGCGCTTGAGGCAAAAAGTAAACACTGCGATTAGCTACAACTTCATATGCATTCGTCCTCCAAAATTATGTTTTATTGTCCTTTCTTGTAAGTGGTTATGAAAATACTTTCTATCTCTTTCTGACTATTATATTTAGTATGTAATAGAAGACAGTAGAGACTAGATGTCTCAAATTTAAGAATGTTCTTAGATTTTCATGGCTACTCAGAATCTTCAGGTTTGTGTTTACTGGGGTATTATGCCATGTTATTACGGCCTTTCGGGCCGACGTTTCGGATCCCATTGCAGGGTCCATCATCAGGGCTGATGTGTTGTTGTGAGTGTTGGTGTTGTGATTAAGTATCAGCTTGCAATACTGTGTCGAAAGCAGTTGTCAGTGTTGTGTTAAGTATTGGCTCGCAATACCGTGTCGAAAACTTGGTGTTTCTGTGTTACGTGGCAATGCCGTGTCAGAGTCATGTGTTGTGTTGTATGTATGTTTCATCTGTTGTCTGATCACTATCCGGTATCTGGAAAATGCTCAGCCAGTGCTGATTTTTCTGGATGACCGAGTTTGCATGCCCGTTTGTGGTATTGCAAGTCGATACTTAATCACAACACCAACACTCACAACAACACATCAGCCCTGATGATGGACCCTGCAATGGGATCCGAAACGTCAGCCCGAAAGGTCGTAACAACATGGCATAATACCCCAGAAAACACAAACCTGAAGTGTCTCAGATTTGTTTTTTAGTGACTAGTCTATATTTATAGTACTTCTATGTTTTTAACTATCAAATTATTTTTTTTTCACCTAGCTTTGAGTAAATCACATACATTAAATTGTGACCTCACCGGGAATTGAACCCGGAACCCTAGGAAGCCAGTGTCATACCCACTGCGCTACGAGGGTCGCTATTCGTAGTAATTCGTAGACAGAAGAAAAATTGTACTTGAGTAATAAATATCAAAATTATTTTGCTATTGTATAGGCGTTAATTTTTTAAATAAGAGTTGTAAATTCTTTTCTATCATTTTTCTTATTAACAGATTACTTAAAGTACATGACAATATTAATACATTATATATACATTCATATGCTTTCTAGGTAAGCATGAATCTTTTTGGTTGAATTGTGAATATTGTATAAATAATCTAATATTAATACATATTAATGTATTATTGTATCTAAATATTAGAAACGTGGATTCAGAGAATCGAAAATATAAAGGAGGAGCAAGAAAACGCTCTGTGGACAGAACAACGGAATATTTTACAACGAGAGCTTGATTCTTTGCAAGAGCGGTTACTTGTTTTATTAGAAGATAATATTTTAGCACCTCCAATGCATCAACTGCCTCTAAATATTTTCAATTTACATTTAGATGCACAGACACAAAGAGATAAACAGGTTGGTGTTTTGTTAAATTATTTTAACAGTTTTTTATTGATATTTTTATATACAATTACATTTTCAGGTAACGAAATTGATATATTCATCGGAGTAAAGTGTAAATTTCCTTTGAAATGTAATTTTTTTGTATAAATAAAAATATTCTCGAGATAAATTTTTCAAAAGAGTCCGTTTATATTGACAAAATTTAGAAAATGATTATAGAAAATATTGTTAAAATGAGAAATATTATATCACAGCATAACCTAACTTTTTACTAATTAACACACCACATACCCAATTGGATATTTACGTGAAGCGCTATCACGATACACCAGCTCCTCTGTTTTCATGGGCAAAACCTCAGTACATGACTGACCGCCTATCGACAGTGTATGTGGACTGTGTTGTTCATTGCATGATTTACAATATTATATAATTCAAGGGTCCCAAAAAAATTATTTAGAATTATGCAGAACCCCGTTCATTCAAAATTCAAGTTAAAAAGAAAATGCGATTAATATACGAATGATTGTATGCAATTATGGCCAATAAGAATCTGTCAAAGGAAGCAAGACTAGCGGTACATAATGGCGTTCTAGTGCCAACCCTAATGTTTGGAAGTGAAGCCTGGAATTGGCAAAAGAGGAATGAAAGTAGACTGAATGCGGTCACTAAGACGCTTGTGTGGAAAATCTTTGGTCGATAGAGTAAAGAATGAACAAATTAGACGTGAATGCAATGCTGGTTGTAGTGTGGTAGATAGAATAAAGAAAGAAGTGCTGTGATGGTTTGGTTTGGTCATGTGGAAAGTATGAACGAGGAAAGGATGGTTAAGAAAATATATGAGGCGAGTGTTGAAGGCAACAGAGATAGAGGGCGTCCGCGAAAGACCTGGCATGATCAGATACAACAAGTGTTTGAGGATGGCCCTGTTAAAAGCCGCAACAACCATAGAACTTGTATGAGAAGATGTATGAATGTGGCCGAAGCAAAAATGGTGTGCCAGGTTAGAAGAGTGTGGTGTTCAATCCTCTCTGCCTACCCCTGCGGAGAAACGGTGTGATGGTTAGTTAGTTAGTTTTGTATAGAATATACAAATGATTATATGTTTTAAATTAATAGGCTGCAGATGAACGTGAAACTGTACATGCAGAATTAGAAGAACAAATAAAAAATCAAGATAGGATTACTGAATGGATAAAATCTAAATTTTGGGATACAATGGATGTTATTGGTAAAGAGTTACACGCAATATTTACATCCAATTTTGTGGAAAACTATGCTCTTATCCCACAAACCCCAGCCAATAAAGTTGAATTATTTGTTGTTGAAAATTTTAGACGAATCGAATCTATGCAAGGTGAAAATTTATTTAAGCCATGGATACCTTTACCATCTACTAGTGTTGTGTAAGTCTAAACAACTAATAAAAGTTATATTTTATAAAATTATACATAATACAAAACTCACAATTGATAGTAATTATTTTGCATAAGGTGCCATAGAAATAATATACCTACATACAATGTATTTCGATTCATATTGTATTGTATTGTAGGTTTGTATAGATACTTTTCAATATACAACTGAATTTACAACCAATATACAACCATTTCAATATACAACTGAAGTCTAAGCATTGTCCCTTAAATTTTGTTGCATTACATAAAATTAAACTTATTAATTCTCAAATAATGCATTTCTTCCATGATTAAGTGACAAGTAAAAATAAGAAATGCGGTGAAAATAGCTTAGAAAACTCATGCATTGACAGTCATGCAGATAGTCTGATTTTCAAATACTTGATCTTGACATGTATTGTGATTTACCCACCAGTCAAACACACATTTTAAAACTTAAATTTTCTACAATCTCTTCAAATTGAAATATGTAGTATATTTATGTATGTTTTAGTAAAAGCGTAAAATTTAATAAATGTATACACTAACTAGTCAATGTATGCTTTTACAAAAGATTTTAGCACTAGTATCAATTAAATATAAACATGTATACTAGTTTTACAACATTAGTAAAACAAATTTGCTGTATTACATTAGTGAAATAATATTGGGAGTCAATTTTTTTTTACCTATACATAAAACCTTAAATTTAATTGCTTATAAATATGTTGACTTATTGTGGTGTATTCAGGTAGGCCAACTTTATGGTACAAGATAGCACCAGTCTCTCGCTTTCTCTTTAATTAGTTGGCATGCAGACAATACGCGGTCTCGTTAGGGTAGGACGTCACTTGTATATCGGAGAATACATTGGAGAATCCTTTAAACCATCTGCCTTTCGTTAGGTTCTCCATATCCCGAGTTGGGATATAGGTATAACACTTATATTAGTATGCTTATACATTGACTAGTATGTGTATAAACTTACTGAATTATAACATTTATTTTTAAAGAATGTAGAATATATAATGTTTTTTAAATTGAATTTATAGGATAGAACCATCATTAATAAGTATAAAAAGTGTAAAAGTGGAAGAAGAAACTATTTCTGAAGAACCAAAAATTGAAGAGAGCGAAACTATAACAATTGAAGAGTTTATTTACCAATTGACTGGTTCATCTGCCCACTTATTTATTACTCCTATAGCATCCAGTTATCCACAAATGCTTATACAATCTAATTTACAAATGAGATGGCAAACAACTTTAACAGAAGTTAGTACGTAGTTCATAAATAATATATAGTAAAACCCCATTAATTTGAATCCCGATAATTCTAAATTTGCGATAATTCAAAATTTTTTTAAACTCACAAGTCCCAAAATGTTAATTTCATAGTTGATTAGTCCCAATAATTCGAAAACCATGGTGATTCGTAGTTCGAAATAATTGTTACTCCCCTACGCCTTCACTCAATAGATTTTTGAAATCAAAATTAAAAAAAATATTTAGATTTTTTTTGCAAGTGAGAACAGCAAATATGTCAATATTGGGTACATTAATATTAGAAATGTCGCGATCTCTGTAATAATATTTTTGATATGATTTCTTGAAATATACAAAAATACCGACATTTTTCATAAAATTTATGGTTTTTTCATAAGTTTTACGATTTTTGACGAATTTCGCAAAAAAAAAAATTTGTATCCCGAATTTCGAATTAACGGGGTTCCACATAATTCGAAATGTTTTTTTGGGTCCCCTGAGTTTTGAATTAACGAGGTTCTACTGTACATCATTCATTTGAAATTTGTCTCAAGTCATTCATTCGTTGCATTCTATATTTTTATGAAAATATATGATCTTATTGTTAGTTTTTTCTTTCTTTTTAGAATAATACACATATGATTAGAGTATGGTTTAATAAGCAATTTGATGATATGATGACAAATAAACAAAAGGAACTTGCCATGATTGAGGAAAAAAATAAGAGACTGAATGTTATAATATCGGGTAAGTTGATGAGTAACGAAATTTTAAATGAATAAATATTATTGTAACTTTCTGGACACCTTAAGTCTTCAATATGTATTGATTTTCAGAGTTAAATATACTATCAATATTGAAAGAGAGTGAAGAGAGGATTAATATTTTTATCAGTGATCCTCCATGGGCTCAAGAAGAAATCCCATCCAAACTGATTACAGTTGAAGAAGACGAGGTATTGTTGTCAGTTTGTTTATATGTAGTGCTATATATATTTTTCTTTAAATATTTTCAGCTTTTAAAAATACCATGTCAAAAATAATGTAGCTTGTTGGTCTTGTGGTTAGGACACTCGCCTCGTGATCCAAAGGTCGCAGGTTCGAACCTCACTCCAGACTAGCAAGTTAGTCCTATTTTCATAGCACAAGCGTTTAGCTTAGTTTGAAAATAGAAAGAATATTGATGTGAGACGTATTTAGTGTTCACATCTCTATTTAAAAAAAATAGTAGCCACATTGAAAAGGAATTACGTAAATAGGTACATTATTGTTAAAAATCTTTCTGCATTATTCATATTCTTTCTCATGAGTGTGGCAATTCATTGTTCGTTTATCTGTATTGACATTTATAGGCACGACTTTTAATGACATTTTGTAATGTAAAAAAAATTCTTTTTTACAATTCAATAAATATACATATATAGTATATCTTTATTCCTCTAAACTAATAATTGATAATTCTTGACATTTTTCAGGTGGGTATTACTCCATATATAAGCCCAAGTCAAGTTGTAATACCACCACCAGATTTAGGACCAAAAGACGATTTTAGAGAGAAAGCTCTTATGTATATGATGGACGGTGTATTAGAGAAGCTCTGGCATGAAGAAATAAAAAAGCCGATACCCCCACCACAGTGCATGGTATACAATACATATTTTAAAATTGAAATTTGGTTACAACAAATCAAATATTTGTCTAGATAATTTGAGTATTTAGTTAATTTTTGTTTCAAGCTTATTAAAGAACCAGAAGATTTTACTGAAGATGATCTTAAGGCGATAAATGAGTGGGAGAAGAATGTTGAGTTCCGTAATGAAGAAAGAGAAAAATATAGAAAAATGCTTCGATCTGAGTATGGAAAACTCTCAGCTTCTCTGAATGAAACAATAAGCAGATTTAATCAAAAACTCAGAGAATTTTATGTACTTAAATTAAAAGTGGAATCTGCTATTGGGCAGGAAGATTTGAAATTAATGCGTTTGAGAGTGAGCCATCTTGATCGCATCGTAACAGTTGAAAAAATACAAGATTTAGAGTGAGTTGCAAAGATTCATTTATTTCCAAAAATATTTAATGATTTCACGGTACATACATAAATATCCTTTACAATACATAAAGGGACTGCAAAAAAACTTGCTGATGCATACACTGAAACCATTTTATATTTTAGTTGTCATTTCAAAATGTATTACGCTTTTGCGTTCCTATATAAAAATATAATTCCGTGAATAATGTTTTTATTTTATTTTATCTTGTTAAAAAAGTTCCGAGAAGTCAGAAACTATTACATTTTTTAACAGATTACAGATTTCAAATAATGAAAGTGATTTGGAGAATATTCAAAAAGAGATACAAGAAATTCAAATACAACAATCAGATTGTCACATCGCTTATGAAAATCTCATGACTCGTGATCGAGCACTGGATAAGAACTTCAAGACCAATTTTAGTGATGTATCTCCAATTGTCGCAGATATATGCTATAAACTTTTTAAGTATGTTGCATACATTTTAAATATTGTAAATAATAGATTGTTTACAGTACATAATATTTACCAAAAATATCTATAATTTTCAGGAAACGACCAAAATGGCAATTAAGGGCATCCATGACTCCGGAAGTTTTATATGAAATGGCACAAGCGTGTTTAACTAAAGAAAAACCAGAGTTTTTGCATATAGATTGCAATGACTTTTTGAAAGCGTAAGAATAAATTTGTATTTAAAATATTAATTTTTGTCGATTGATTACTTTTATATTTATTTGATGATCAGTATGTATCTAACTAAACATGCGTTTATGTTTTACTAGCCTAGATCAACTGGACTTGATAAGCAATATGCCACCTGTGTTGGATGAAACAGTTTGGACAAATATGTGCAAGCTCAGAAGGATTAAAGTTGATAATGAAATAAAGGTAAAATAAACATGAATAAGATGACATTAAATGGCGTATCTAGTATTGACAAAAATTTTAAAAATCTGATTGGACTGGCACAGACAGAAAAAATGTAACAATTACAAGTAAAACCTATGTGGAAGAAATGGAGGTTGTGGATGGATAATAAGATAGGGGTGTGGAGGGATAATAAGAGACGATTGTGGACTGTATTTTAGGCGGTGGAAGGGAACACAGATGAATTGACTAGTTACTACCACTAAGAGAGTGTTCCTCCTCCAGGTCTGTTTCACTACAATGGCCGACGAATTTGACACCCACACCACAGGACTCCCAATCTGAGCACTCAATAAGCACACAGTTGCGAAAGCATGACAATTCTTTTGAAAGGTTGCTTCGGAAATCAATTTGATATATGTCTATTGAGACACAAAAAACGACACTCCTCACTTGACAAGTGATTTCGACTGTTCAGGTGTGGACAAGGTAGGACGAAGAAGGTTGAAAGGGGTTGTGACGTAAATGTCAGATTCGTGTTCACGAAAATCAAAGTGCCTAGAAATGCAAATAATGAACACTATGTTTATTATATACCTGCTACTTAACTAACGATAATGCCATTTACCCTTCGAGGTAGGCCAAGAGAATAGAATGCCACACTTTTTTATCCTGGCACAACACTTTTGCTTTACCCACATTCATACATACATATTCTCATGCATGCTCTTCAGTTGTTGAATCTTTTAACAAAGCCGTACTACAATATTTGATTTACCTGATCATGCCAGGTTTTTCAAGGAATCATCTGTTTGTGCTGCCTTCAACACTCACCTCATATATTTTTTTACCATTTTCTCCTCACTCATACATTCCTCATGACCAAATCATCTCAGCGATCCTTTCTTTATTTTATCTACTACACTACAGGCGGCATTGTATTTAATTTAAATTTATTCATTCCTTACTTTATCAAACACAGATTTTTCACATGTGCGTCTAAGCGACTCATTTTCACCAGATTGAGTACACTTTCATTATTTTTTGCTAATTCCAAGCTTCACTTCAATACATGGTTGTGCCAGAACACCATTATGAACCTTGATTTATATGACAGATTCCTATTGGCATTCAGGGGATCATTAACCTAATTCCTGCTGTCATCTTCTTCTTAATATCCTTCTCAGCCTTGCCATCCCTAGTAAAAATATATTTATTATATAAGGGGTATAAAAGGAAAAGGCAGCAATATCAAAAAAATAATAAAATATATTTTAATGTGGTCACCGAGGATTACTAATTTAGAATATTTCGAGATTTTATAAGAAATCTAACTCTGTCCCCTCCAAAATTATCATTATTAAAAGCAAAGGCAGCAATATCCACTTCAACCAATCAATGTGACAAAATGGCCACAATAATGTTTCGTAAATTCCAGAGAAATTTCCTTGAGTAGTGACAGGTTTCTTGTATTCATCTCAGAAGCACCTCAGTGGGATCACCTTTGCTTTTATACCTCTCATATATTAAAGATACAGGAAAAATGTGCATTCAAGAAAAAGTATACAATTCTAAGAGGAAAGTAATTAAAGAAAAGTTATCAAAATATTTGCTTAGTTTAGGTAAGATTAGATTAACAAACATCAAGATTACATAAGGTAGTGTTAGTTTAGGAAGTGAGGTGAGAGGTGTGCGAGAGAGTAGGCCCTTATTCTAATTTTTCTTTCCAGCTATGTGTGCGTTTGAGCACAAAAAATAATTGACTCTGCATCTATTTTTATTTAAAATAAAATATATGGATCTTTGCAAATTAGCTATCATGTCAGTGTAAATGTTTTTCTTTAAAATACACACCTATACTGATTTTTTTAAATATATTTAGATTAAAGCTGCATGTGCGGAGATAGCTGAAGTAGAGGCAGCTAATGCTTTGTGGCTGAAGCGAAGTTTGAATTTGAAAGTGGCTGGACATAAAATGAGAACTGAAGTATCCCAACATCGCAGTAATATTGAAATTTCAGCGAGGAATGTTTCAATACAGGTGTAATATTGATTTATTAAAATTTAAATATGTAACACAATTTGTCTCATATAAACCGGAACTCATCACAATTTAAAAATAAATTAGTTGTTATATCGTTGTCATCATAATACATAGAAATAAAAAATACAGAAAGGTCTCTCTGCATTTAATCAAATCACTCTTGTTGGGGGTAAAATATAATTACATTTTTTACTTTTGGACCACAAGCTAGTGAGGCAGTTTTTAATACAAATTTCACACACCTTTTACAGTTGCCGGCAAACTTCTTGAAAATTTTTGATGTAGTGGGGGAAAGCGCAGAAGACAAAATTTGGGTCTCGTTGGTGGAATGGTACATGCACAAACTTCCCCCCACTACGCCGAAAATTGTAAAGATGTTTGCCGGCTACTGTACCACAGTTCATTGTTGATAATGGAATATTATTAGTGATGGTCAAAATCATTGTTTCAACCAGTTATACAATAACCATTATTATTGATTTGTGAATAAGTTTTGTTACACGTAAATTTATTAAAATATTAAATCAATAAACAAAATTGGTCTTGCCTTCCTTTTGCCTAAAAGTCTTCAAAATGTAAGTACATAGTTACTTTAATGTAGTTTTTTCTAGACTTACAAATTGTAAAATCGATACTTTTTTCAATTTTATTAAGATATCACAAGGATGTTCCCTGATTTCAGCTGGTGATGAAAAGTGGGTTTGTGGAAATCGAAACCACAGGACATGAAGAAGATTTTAATAGTGCCATTTTAATAAAGCAGGATGATGTTGATGCGGTCAACATGAAAATTTTGGTTTGTAGAATTTATTAAACATGTAAATGACTAAATTACAGTACACCAAAATGTTTTTAACATCGATAACAACAATTTAACAACAACAACCAATAAGGCTAAAAATATCTGCTTTGCTAATAGGCTGCATCCAATATAAGCTAAAAATAAAACATAAAAAGGGGAAAAATTCAATTTGCTTATTCAGAATATTTTGAGTATATTAAAATTTTTCAGAACAGTGCTGAATTTTTGTCACAGGGACATCATTAATCAATTATGGTATATTATAGATGTCTCACAGAGACGAAACTGTAGTTTTTTAGTGGAAATGGCGATGGAAATTTGTAAACTGCTCACTTAAGCCAGCCAGCCGTATGATAGGTCGTAAGCCCTATGTACACCCAAAAAGACTTCTATACCTACTTTCCCATAAAAATACAGTTTCGTCTCTGTGAGACATCTATAATATAATTTGCTTATATTTTTGAGAATATCAGTTTTAAGTATAATCTATGTTATACAAATTTGATAAAGAAAATGAGAACCGTAAAAATTAGTTTACATTAACCAGAAAATGACAATTATCTATTTATAAGGTAAAGATGGTCGCCAACGATTAAAAATTATAAAAATAAAAGGACGAGACACAAGTCTTAGAATAGTTTTTATTTTACTTTTCGCACACTCCCATTGTCACTTTGAGTACTCTCATTGGAAAAATTATAAAATGCCACATATTTATTTTCAAGTAATAATTACTTCTGTAAAAAAATAGTTTCAAAAGAAATTATTAGGAATTTTTTTTATTTAATTGGAAATATTTGATAAATTTTTAAAAAACTTAGTGTGCTCTTTTCTAAGAGCTGGTCATTTGATCAGTAGTAATAAAGCATAGATTTTTGTGAAAATGGGTTATTTGATTAGTGGAAAATTGGAGCCAAAAGCTCGTGGCAGTTGACGTATACATATGCATACATGTTTTCTATTTTGAATCCATACAAATTTATAATTTTCAGGAAGCTGGTCAAATGAAAATAAAAGCCATGCGAGCTACTACAAGTTTTAAAAAACATATTTTATCTATGGAATGGGAACATGCAAAATTGAAAATGAAAATAAGGCATCTTCAACAAGATCTTTACCACTTGGAGAGAATTAAAGTAGGGTGTCCTTTCTAAAATTAAAATGAAAATTCAGCATTTTTCGCGAAAGTTTTGAGTTTAATTAATAGTTAATTAACTATGATTATTTTAGGTGACAAAAGAAGTACGGAAATATCTCCAAGATAAAACACGAAAAGGCTTTGCCAGTAATCAAAATAGTGCTAACGTTGAAAATCAAATGGAAATCACTCGAATATCTTTCAATAATCAGCTTTACAGCTACATGCAACGCACTGAAGAACTTGAGGTAATTTATGATTTGTTTCAGGTTATATATTTAAATAATGTTCTTAAATTTACAGCTCCTCTCTACATGCAACGCACTGAAGAACTTGAAGTAATTTATGATTTGTTTTAGGTTATATATTTAAATAATGTTCTTAAATTTACAGCTCCTCTGTTGTAATTCTGTTTTCATATTTAAAAAAATATATTTGAATGTCGCTCTAGGTCAAAATAGGGTCAATCAGAACTAATATAGAAAACACTGATGAGTACATAGCTCATATGAAAATAAAGGTTTCTGAAAAACACCACGCTGAGGATCCTGCAGCTATGAAAAAGAAAATGAAAGTCCAAGCTAAAAGGTAAAAAGTACAATGTTGATTAATTGACAAGTTATGTTAATTTTGTAACCAGAAAAGTTTGAACTTAAAAATAAAAAAAATCACAAATTTACATACTAAAACAATGTCTATATTGTGAGATATAAGGATGTGTATCCATGGATGAAAATTCTATAGTAGAGTAGTAACATAGATTAGCGCTGAGTCATAGATTTAAGCTTTATTATTTATTGTATTTTTTATAGAGAACAGAATGAACTAATCCAAAATATATGTATACCTACATATTGACTTAATTAATATTATTTTGGTTTAGAATGGAAGCTATGGTATTGCGCAGCAGATTACTGAGTGATGTCCAGAAGCAGTATGTAGCAATAGTTTTACTGCAGACTGAGCTAGAACTCCAGCGCTTGAGGACTTTTCCAACATTGACTATGGTCAAAAAGTGATTTATTTATTTATTAGATGATAAAAACATTAAACATTTAATTTAAAAATTAACATTTAATTTAAAAAATCCAAAATTTAATTGAGAGACTGACTATGAATTCAACAGATTTATGGAGAGTAAATTTGGTGAATGACAGGTGAGAGACAAAAAATATGTGTTTGGTTTTAAATCTTAGCAAATAGGGTTATTTGATATACAGCGGTACCTCCATCCCTGGACTTGTACCAAGAAAATGAATAGTACATCCCCATAAAAAGATCCAATTGTTATTGGCATATTAAACATTGATGGGGTTGCATAAAATAATTTAAACATCACTTCCTGAAATACATAAGCAATTAGATGAAATAAATGAAAATTTAACACACTTCCATTTTCTCTTTCCCGTCTCTTTTCCCTATTTGGACCTGAAGGATTACCTACACATATTTCACACTCAATGTATATTGACAAAAAGTATATTGAAGAAATAAGATAATTATTTTTATTCCTTCACCAGTTTATTAACATGGAATGCAAATACTATAATTTATAGTAGTTTTTTTAAATAAAAATGCCAATATGGAATAAGTGTCATATCAATATTCTCACTATTTTGAAACTAAGCTAAATGTTTGTGCTATGAAAATAGGACTAAAATAATAAGAAAATAGGTCTTCTGGAACAGGGCTCGAACTAATGATCTCTAGATCGCCAGGCGAGAGTCTTAACCACTAAGCCAACAAACAATGTTCCCTGTAAGGTGTGCGCGCGCGCACCTAGCAAAATGTCTCCGCACACGTTTTACCCTCCGCGCAGTCAATATTATAAAAGAAAGTTTCCTTTGCCAGATTTTAGTTTTGCTCGAATGCATGAAACAATACATGCAAAATTCTTTCGCACGCTTTCGGAGAAATGAGTCGAATAATACAATTTTACATATTAATTATATAAAATTAATCCCCTTAAAATGTCGAAAAGGAGTGGATGTGGCGACCATTAAGAAGAAATCCTGCGATAAATTTAAACTGGAATGGCTCTCTGAAATCGTCAAAACAAAAATGCCATCTTCAATGCATTTACAAAAAGTAACAATTGGTGAAATATTTATTTATTCGGAGACATATAATCGTGTCAAATGCAACATATTTTCCGAAGCAAATATGAAAAGTAGCTACAATAGAAATGCGACAAAATTCGGAGAAAGACTTTTCACGTTGTTGAAAATTTAAAAAGAATAACTTTGAATAAATGTGAAGAAACTACATTTTTATAAATGTTTAATTTGAAGAAAAAAAACAACAACATACAAATAATATAGATTCAATATAAAAAAAGTAACCCATAAGTAATTCATTTTCGGGTTTTGCGTCTACCATATGCGTTGAAATATCCATACAACTTATATGAAAAAAACATTAAAAATTTGAAAAATCCAAAGTTATACTATAATTATTAATTTTTTTACCGAAAATTTGATAGATCTTCTTGATCGTCGCCATGAGTCTGCTTGCAAAGTTTCAGCTCGATTGGATCACGGGAAAGGGTTAAAATCGATCCAAAGTTTTTTCGACGGCAAGCCGGCAAGCAAGCAAGCAGACGTCTCGAGTTAATATAAAGGGAGTAATAAAAAGAAAATTCTACAAGTTTAGTATTTTATATATTATATCAATGAAGATTTTTTTCTTTTTTATCTATTTTATTTATTTCAAAAATTATCTTTGTTATTGCTAAAAAATATGTGTGTTGTTACGATAAGTTGTGTTTAAAAATAAGTTTGAATATTGAAATTAAAATTAAAAAAAAAACTGAATGTAGTAAACATAAAAAACTGTTTGTTTTATAACATTGTTTATTGTAAATTAATATTAAAAATTACATGAAAATTCCATATTGATAATGTGACATAACGTATAGTTTACAAATTTTAAGCTATAAATAATTTGTTTGTGTGATCAAAAATGAATGCCAGGTTAAAGATAAATAGTAGTCAGAAATAAATATTTACTCATTTAAAATATGCAGGTATTTTGTTTTTCATTACATTATATTATTTCTGAAGTTGGCCTACAAGATATATATGTAGGTACCTATTTAACAAATAAAACTGTTACATTTTCTGTCAAAGAAAATAAATAATGTAATACAAAATTACAAAATTTTATTTAAAAAAATTGTTCATAACGTATGGAAACTAAAAATAGAAAGCACATTGTTATAACTATGAATTTATATTGTTTTTGATGTCTCAGTGAGTCTTTTATTTGAAATTACATCTATGGGGAAATACAAATACTAACAATATTTTATTCAGTTATAAACGCAATCACATTGAGCTGCAAAAAGTCATTTTAATATTTTTCAAAGCTTACTTTTATTTTATTGTGTTACAATAATACTTTTTATTAATTAAAACAAATGACTAGATATACAAAATTCTAACATATTAATGAATGAAATTTGAAGTACATATTCTAAAGTGCAGTTCTTTCATCGTAAACGATAACAGCATCTGCGTTAAGACACTGACTTTGTGATTTACTAAGTGCTATGACTGCTGCATCATCATTACGCATACGGTTTCTGCGCTTTTTGCTGAATTTTACCTGTAATAGAAAATAAAAAAGTTAATTTGCCTGCTTGTTCAAAGAAGTGCATAATCTTTATAAACAAAGAAATTACTTTGGATTTGAAACTACATATATACAATAAATATTATAGTTTGCTATCACATTTGATCGGGGGCAATACAATAACGATGATACTAATGGTGTTGTGTTCATTATAACATTTTAAATTTAAATAATTGAATGTGGAAGTGTTCACTTCAATATGAAATAATTATAAATGTAAAGATTATTTTGTTTTTTCTACTACCTTTATTTTACACGGGTATATCACTAAATGTTTCAGAAACATCCGTTTCCTCCTTCAGGTGAGCGTAGACTTAAATGTGTGGGATTGCGCGTCTGGTGTATGGGTTGCGGGTCTGGTGAAAGTAGAGGGAGTATCTAGGTATCTAAGACTAATGCGAGATATTGTTAGTAAATGTAGTTTTTTGAATATATTGAATGAAAATGTGTGATTGTTCTTTTTATGTTTAAGTCTAGAAAATTGAGTTTTCTGTCTAGATATGGACTAAACCAAAATATTTGAGAAATATTTGAAATTCATAAAAACTTAAATACACAAAATAATACCATCAATAATCAAATACAAGCCTCCACTTCACCCATTCTTATAATCTTCCCTCTTTCCCATCACCTAGATACCCCCTCCATTTCCACTGGACTCGCAACCCATACACTAGACCCACGCTCCCACATACTTCAGTTTACTCTCACTTGAAGAAAGAAACTGATGTTTCTGAAACATGTAGTGATATATTTTTGTCAAATAAGAGTAGCCTGCAAAAACAAAATAGTATTTTCATTTATAAGTACGTATTTTATAATTTATTTCAACTAAAATACAATGAATAAAAGTAATGTCTTGGCTACACATCATTATAAGCCTTCATTTGGGGTACATATCCACGGAATCTAAAGGACAGTAGAGATGTGAGTGCAGTCACTGCAGATTAATTAATTTATGTTATTTATTGCATTTTTTTAAAGACTGGACCACCTAATGTATTGACATTTGGCTTTTATTCATAGTGTAGTGGCAAAAGTCAATGAACAAGTGATTGAGTCTGCTCTCTACACTATATGAAAAATATGAAATTTATGACGTTCTCAGTGTTTTTTTTTATAAATGGAAATGCAAACACGAAACGTGTGTTGCATCAACATTCTTACTATTTCCAAAATGAGCTATACACTCGTCACTATGAAAATAGGACTAACTTGTTGGTGTCCTCAAATGGAGACCACATATCACCAGGTGAGCATCATGACCACTACAACGAGCTACTTTTAAAGGTTAAATTTTATCCCTAGATAAATCAAAGCTAAAGCAACTAGGAAAAAGGACTCTTATTATGGGATGAGAAAGAAAATATTTAAATTATGTTTTCTTCATAACAGGGGGAAAGGGGATAGATTAGTACACGTGGCGCTTAGATACGGTTGACATTAGATGAAAATCCCCACCTTTAGAATGACTAATTTACCTACTTGAATTGTAAAAGAATCCAATGTAAGCTCATATTTAGAAAGTGAATCAGCTTTACTGATAAAACTAAAATTATAAAAATACATAATTTATTTAAACAGGTGTTAATTTTTCTACCTTAGCGTATAGTTGATACATGTCATCTTCTGTTGATAGTGGACGCTGCTTAGACCGTAAGAATGCTGGGAGAGATCTGGTCTTCAATGAATCTTCACTTCCAGCACTGACCATGTCATCCAACACTAAAAATGTCACTTGTAAATTTATTTATTCTACTACACTTTAATACAATTAATTGTAAGTACATAATGGTTCAAGACAAACATTGAATAGAATATAATGCTATTAGTTTTACATAAATTTAAAAATACATACTGTTGCTAGATGCATATTGTGCTGTGATTTCTGATATTGTCGGAGTGTTGTTAATGTATCCATGGCTTACAACATGTTCTTGGCATCTCTCATGATGGATGTTGTATGTGGGTATCTCGGAATAGTAAGGAGTAATGTTGGTGTGACAAATGTGACCAGCATAGCTGACTGGCCTAGCCGGTGGACGCGGTATCTAAAAAGTATTGTTTTTATTGCCTAATCAATCTGCCAGTAATGTCTTACTTACAGTAGTTAAATATAACAACTTTAGTGGAGTCTCTAGGTGATTTCTAAGTAAAATTAAACTAGTAATCGTACATTCATTTCTCTCAATAAAAATTCCTATAAGTAATAAGAATATATAGCAATAACAAATAAAGAATATTGAATATGCAGCCTTATAGATATTAAAAGTAATTAACCTGTATATCAGGAGCATGATACATATTCCAATGCATTTCCTTTGGACTTTCTCTGTGACTGCAAGGTTCCACTAAAAGAGATATAAACATTTTTAACTGTCAGTTATTAATTTAATTCTATGCAAATAATAAAAAATAAATACTTACTATGAGGCTTCTGGTGGCGAGGCATCAGGCAGCAGTAGCAGATAATG
The DNA here is from genome assembly GCA_016648135.1 of Agrypnia vestita. Classification (NCBI taxonomy): domain Eukaryota; kingdom Metazoa; phylum Arthropoda; class Insecta; order Trichoptera; family Phryganeidae; genus Agrypnia; species Agrypnia vestita. The sequence goes on along the minus strand of JADDOH010000291.1, from coordinate 210,512 downwards.
AGCAAGAGAACTATTACACCAAATACACCGCCAAATAGCCAGACTAACCACACACCAATACCATTTAAGTCATCCTGGAAATAACATTTTTTCTTAAGACATATATTTTTATTATAACATTTGCAATAATATGTAATTGTTTTGTTGATAACATTTTATTTTATATAGGTACTATCGCATCATTTTCCCTCCTGTTCTAAGGAATTATCTACCAGCAGAGAAATGAAGATGCGACATTATATTAGGAAAATATAATAACCTGTGGTAGCATTTCAGCACTCAATAAAGCGGATGTTTGGAAGACGCGGATAATCCGCGTATCCCAGAAATGAACATTTTCTGCAACAAAATTTAAGAGCTTACTCAAAATATCTAGTTCCAAACATCTGTATCTACGCTACTGAATTGCAGGCAATGTAAAACTCCCGATGCAAGGTATATAAAATCGATTTGCCTATTAAGTACGTAGGAAAAAAGTCACATTTAACCAAAAAATATAAATTGCTGCTTATAATGACACCACATAGATTAAAAAACATCTTACGATTTTAAAATGATGTGAGTCGTTATCCTAAATATTGAATTCTTTAAAAGGTAGACTTAAATTACTAAAACTAATAGCACAAAGAACTTGGTCAATCGTCCATAATAGGAAAGTAAGAACGCGCATAGCTGGCACCGCGCATGCGAATCATACGAATGCATTACGAATGGACGAAATGTCAAAATCAAATGATAGTTAAATTCGCGCCATTCGAAATCCCGGCGAATCATTTTGTTTATGGAAAAAGAGATGGATAAAATAAATATATATTTGGGATGGATAATGAATTTATAAAAAAATTACAAACATATAGAAACTGTAAATTTTTGTGCCTCAATCAATCGATCTTTGAAAAAATTATTCAAAGATCGATTGAGATTTTAGTCAGAGAAAATGTTTTTACAGATACAAGGTGTGCCTTCAATATTATTACATCATTTTATGATTTTCTTTATTAATCAAGGATATTGTCATTATAATTTATTATTTACACTGATATACTTTTTTCTCAGTGCGTATAACGAACTTTATAGATATATATATATTATAATTATATAGAGATATGAGATATATATATATATAGATATATATATATATATTATATATCTATATATATATAGATATATATATATATATATATATATATATATGTATGTATATGTATATATATATTTATTTAAAGAAACAAAATCGTGATACCTACAGTACCTATATTTTTACATGTACAATAATATTTTTCCTCTTGTTGTTTCTGCTCATATATACTTTTGAAATTCACATTTCAGAATTCATACTACACTCAGTATTATGAGTCTACCACAAACACAAGTATCACCACACTTTTGCATGCGCATGCCGGTTGCACCATGTACAAAACACCAACTACACGCGCGGTGTTCCGTGTAGTTGCCGGCGAACTTCTTGAAATTTTTTGGCTTAGTGGGGGAATGCGCAGAAGACAAAATTTGGGTCTCTTTGGTAGAATGGTACATGCGCAAACTTCCCCCCACTACGCCGTAAAATTTCAAGATGTTTGCCGGCTACTGTACTAGCGATGGGCGTTGAACGGACGGACTAGTTGAAATCAACCGTTGACGTTTCATCGACGCGTCGACGGTTTACGTTTATCGCATGGATCACACGCACAAGTATCATCGCTTGTGGTGGAACGCATGTGGTGGAATGCGTTCAGATTTTTTGGGGGGAGGGGGGGGACTGCCCGCCGTATAGCGCCGGGTGCATCAAGTAGTTCTTTATAAAACATGGTGCTTATATTATGTTCATACTATCCTACGCTAGACCCACAGAGCTTATTTTATGTCATCATTCGAAAGTTCATAAATGCTTTAGAAATTTCACATTTCAGTTGCGTGATTTCCTATGTTTTAAAAATATAATTGACAATTAATACTAAACTTCTTAGGCTTGACCATGGCTCGACTGGCTAAGATTGAAAAGATTGAGGGACGAAAAAGCTTTTTTCGTTATTTATGTTTTGAGTCGCTTTTCGACTTTACATTTTTTTTACTCTTGTACAGTTTCTTTCCGGTTAAATGGTTGGTACTTAGTAATGAAATGAACTTTTCCGTTTCATATTTCCGTTACCAAAATCGGTTTTACTTTACTTTTACGAAAATGTTGTATGCTGGCTGCTCTGCCTACATATTCTGGCCAAGGTTTTTATTTTTCACATCGATGCACAATAATAATTTTGAAAAATAATTGATGATAAAAATTGTAATTTTTAATTTTTTTTAAAATAATGAAATGTCTTTCCAGGGCGGACAAATTCAGAATAATATCTTTTCGGCAGTAAATGCAATAAAAATTTGGAGATTGAATATAGAAGGATTACTTTAAAAGGACATGATTTAAAAATAAAATAATTAATATTTAGTTCTTTTTTTAATAGGAGTACCTAGTGGTAGTAGTAGTAGAATAGTGAAATAAAACATATATTTTCTCACGTTGTTTTATTGGATTTTGAAAATAAGCTGTCATTTATAGAAAAAATTTCTAATTATATTACGATGGAAAGAGTATGTGTGAAAATTTTGAGGAAAAAACTAGAATAGCCATAATAATAAATTATTAATAAGTAGTGTTTGGTTTTTTTAATTATCATTTTATTTTGTGCTATGTACAAGTCGTTTGTATATGTATAATAAATAAATTTTAAGAACTAACTAGTCACATTTTTAAACAGAATTTAATAAATAATTATTATCTGGAAGGAAGCTTTGGCTTGTTTCCATCACAGCTTCGCTGATGAAATGTTTTATTTTTGACGGCAACAGCAAATTTTCCACATCGTTAATATCACAGATTCGTTTAACAATTTCGGCCCTGCATCGATCTTGCAAGTTGACAAAAAAAGTTCTTGTTTTACAAAGTGTCATTTGAGTCTTTGCGGCAGTGGAACTTACCATCGGAAACATAGGTTCTTTTATCTTGTGGAGATCCCTAAACGCCACTCCTAAGTTTACCCCATCTTTGAAAAATGATAGTGTTCCAAATATTCCGTCAAATAAGATCCCTATTTTTACTGGTTGATTTTCTACGAATGGTTTTGTATAATGGAACCACCTTCCCCCGTGCCAAACAAGTCCTTTGTGTGACAGAGCCCATCCATTTTTATCCTCGCCTATGAGGTTGGTGAATGTTTCAGCTTGAAGGCGAGCTTTTCTAGTTCCAATTCCAAACATCATGCTGGTTCCGAAGATTCTATGTGAGACGTTTATTTCCCAGTAATATCGGCCATTGTTGAGTACTCGGGTGCCCCTTACAGCTGCTGTGCCACTACTCCAGTTGGGGTGGAAGCGCGCCACCTCAACTGCGAATCTATGAGCTGTACTTCGGGACTCCTTTCCCGTCTGTCCCAGCTCCACTCGTCACCGCATTCTGGAGGAGAATCCATTTCCTATCTGAAGATGAAAAATAGGTTATTTGTATTTTAGAACAATAATTTTTCTAGAATATACTGAGGATGGATTATATACAATTTTTGGTGATGGTTGTGGTTGAGCGCAAATCGAATCGCAAATCGGTCGCGATTGTATGTGAGCATGAATGTGAAATATTTGAACATGAACGCGAACAAAGTAATGTGATTTATTCATAACGAAAATAAAACCATCAAAATATTGATGACAGAAAAATCAAAATACCTCTAGTGCAATCAATTGTTCGTTTTTTGTTTCAATGGGATTTCTTCTTATTTAAAAAATGTATTTTGGATCGTGTGTATTTTGAATACCATTGTAGTATTTTTAGGTCATTAGTTATTATAACTGTTGTTTATTTACGTATAAGTTTGAACTAAAAGCTTGTTATGACAAACACAGATTAATTAAATTTATAAAAATATATAAATTCCCAAATTTACGAAATGGGTTGGTTTTTAAATATTTTTAATATAATACCAAAATTATTTAAAGTCACAGAATAGAAAAAAATAGCACAAAACATTTTATGAATAAATAATAATGCACACCTTAAAAAGATATAAACATTCACATATTGAATTCATTAGTTTATTTTACCATAGTCATAAATTTATTTACTGATACAAATTACGTCACTGCGTCGACTGCACTTTATTCTAATATTCAGGATAAATATTGAATTACTCTAAACTGACCCAGTAAACACATTGAATCCAAAGCCATTATTTATCCGACGCTGTTTAATTCACGCCTCTGCGTGCGCAAACAGGATGACATTTAAAAAATCAATACTTGTAGCTTCACTTTTATATTTACGCATGTAAATAAAAATAGCTTATCAACGGCATTGCGATTATAACCATATCGACTTACTTTTCAGATAACATTTTAATCAAGTCATCGTTAATTTTTAGTTAAACAGCATCTACATATTAATTTGATATAAAATAACCCCACCACGATACCACAATTTGAAAATAGCATATTTTGTTCCACTTCCATCGAACCTTGGTTCGTAAAAGCAAAAATAGATTCACGGTGAATCTTGTAAAATAGGCGGGAAATTTAATTTGGGTGTTTTGCAAGATTAATTATTTTGTACTTTGAGAAAATTTGGAATACTACTTTTATAAAAAGAAATTGCATTTCTTATTATTATTATTATATTATTATATTATATTATTATTATTATATTAAATTGCTTTAAAAACAAAATTCCTTAATTTTTTTCAAATAAATTGACTCACCATTGATGCTTACTTAAGTCGTACTTAGTAGGTATATATATTCTTTGTTGAAGCTTAAATTTAAAAGATTAATCTTGGTGTCGGATGAACCCATTTTATATTGTATGAGTATGTTAAAAATTAGGTAAGTTACATTTAAAAAACGTATTTTAGCCCCATATATTCAGGACTGAGCTGCCGATATATTAAGAAGAAGCTTGCGCCGTCTCAAAGTTGTCGGCTCCTGGCATTTATATGGTAATATTTTGTCACTTTATTTTATCAATTATTAGATCTTGAATATACATCATTTTTGTGTTAATTTTGTTTCATAAATAAATAAAGAAGTTTATTAAATAGCTTTCATAAATGTGTTTTGTGGTGAAACCAAGCATTACCGTAAATTAGAAGCCAATCAACTAACAAAAAAATAAACGTTTGGGTGCGAAGTGTTAATAATTATTTTCATTGAATAAACAATAAACAGCACATATTACGCATTATTTGCATCATAATACATAATTTCCTCAAAAATACTATCGTTATGATTATGTGCCGAGTTCGCAAATTCATTAATTAACCAGTAGTTATTAATTAAGGGATAACCTAAAAATTACTGTTTGATATTAAAATTTTCAATAGTTGCCCCATTTTACGGAATTTGATCACGCGATGCGATGCGAAAGCAGAGAGTGCGGAGATCGGCATAGATAATAGATAAGAGAGAATGCTGTGATTGGTGCCTGTTCAATGTCCGATGTCCGTAGATATGAGAAACAGCTGGAGGATGTTTATTTGAACGTATTTTGACGTATATGTCAGTCGAGTTTCGGAACGGGCATGGTGTTGATTATAGCTGTTTAATTCATTCAGAATAACAAACCGTGAAAAATAAACAATAATATCTCCGAGATTGTAGATTTTCTGTGATTACTTTTAAATTATGGGGTTGACAATAGGAATGATTTTAATATTTTTCCTTTCTTCTATTCAAATGAATTTCGTCTCAGGAAAGTCGCCAGTAATATTGAGTAAGTTTACATTTTCTAAAGATATTTTATTTTGAATATTCATTAAATTTGATTTGATTATTATGTTATACATGAATTAATAAATGACATCCTTTTAAAGTACCTATTTTATTTTGTAGTTCCTGGTGATGGTGGCAGTCAATTGGAAGCTACATTAAATAAATCAACTGTTGTGCATTATTTGTGTGAGAAAACGTCTTCAGATTTTTTCACAATTTGGTTAAACAAGGAGTTGCTTGTGCCGCTGGTAATCGATTGCTGGATAGATAATATGAAGCTTCACTACAATAATGTCACGAGAAAGACTGAGAATCCCCAGGGGGTCACAACAAGAGTTCCTGGCTGGGGGGATCCTGAGCCGGTGGAGTGGTTGGATCCTTCACACGCTTCGGCTGGTGCTTACTTTAAGGATATTGGAAATGCACTTGTTAGCATCGGATATGAAAGGAACATTTCTATCAGAGGGGCTCCGTATGATTTCCGTAGAGCTCCAAGTAAGTTAAATTGCTTCATTCTAAATTACATGTAAATTCCTTTTTAAGACAAAAATTCATGATGAAATTTTATAAAAGCTTATTAAACAGATTTAAAAATACTGTACAAATATGCATACACACATTTATTATATAAAGTACTAAAAGTTTCAATGGAATGTCTTAGAGTTTTAATATTGCTAGAAGAACATGTTTATATGATTTGCTACTTATTTATTACATCAATGTTTTGTTTTCAGTGAATGATTATTTTATTTATATACCTATCTGGATGTAAATATGTACATATAATTATAATTTATGCTATTTATTTTTGGCATGAAGTTCAAGCATGGATTATAGATAAAATAATGAAACACTCTAAGTAGTGTGCCCATTTCACTTTACTATGTTTTTTATGAGTGTTAAAGCTTATCTGTTATTTTTGGGAATTTTGTATACTCGACATCATCGTTTAGAATAGGAAAAAATAGAAATTCGGCACGCTACAACTCGATCGTTAGCTTCTAGGGAATCCTAAAATTCACATTGTTTCATAAATAAAATAGCATTAACCAATTTCACCAGTTAAAAATCCTTTTATGCTGTATCTTATAGTACAATTAAAAACCAAATTTCTTTCCAAAGCGAAAAGTTACTATGAAATTTTAACTCAGAAATACTTGGCACTACTATTTGTTGAAAACAGAATAATCAACAGGGACATGTCTGATAATTTCTGTATGTACCCCTGACAACGGCTTTCAAAATATATGTACGTATATACATATTTAGTTTGGCTTTCAAAATACAGTTTGTATTAATTAATAAGGTAGATGTATCCTTAGATTCCTTACTATCTTGCAGATGAAAACGGAGAATTCTTTGTTAAAATGAAGGATCTAGTCGAAGAAACATATGCTTTAAACAATAAGAGCAAAGTGACACTTTTAACTCATAGTATGGGTGGGCCCATGGCTCTTTACTTCCTTCAGAAGCAATCTAGCAAGTGGAAAGACACTTATATTGAACGGATGGTGACATTGGCTGCACCGTGGGGTGGGGCTGCGAAGGCTATAAAGGTGTTCGCTATCGGTAAGTAATGTTAATTTTTTTTTGGTACACTAAAAAATAATAGGTACACATCAAATGCAATGTTGTGGGCTTTAGTGATAGTAAACAGCTTTAGGTATAATTTTTAGTTGGCCTTGACCAAATCTTTATTTTGATTATTAAGTTTTTGGGGCCAACAGTTTAACAGGCTTAGCGAGACACTTGAGCTAAACTAAAATCTTCTGCTGCATAATATTCTGAATGCTAGCGGAATTCTTTAATACAAAATATATTTCCAGTCAATTCTCTTAAATATGATAACCATGCCTTTCTTCACGATGTTAATTTTTTTAAATCGAAACATATTCAGGACTTGAAAAATTTGTCTTCTGAACTTATAAATTCGCTCACTTTTATTTATAATATATAACGTTTCTAGTGCTTCACGCTTATATTTTTCTACTACTGTCACAATGAAATAAATGTTTAAAAATTTACCGCTTCATCCTCCCACTTACATCGTGTTGCTATCAGAACAAGAATCCACCATTGTCTCACTACACAGTTTGCATTATCAGAATAATTGGGACTTAGCTATTGTTATTCTTAATTCTGGATGTGAAATGTATCAGGCAATTGACAATTTAGAATAATTCAATTTGTAAATCTTTTAGCTTATTTGTTATATTATTGTCATGAAAAAAAAAAATAATCTTCATCATTAACTTTATTTGAGCAGAATGTTTATTATTTTTATTTGATAAACAAATGTAAATATTTTCATTAAAGCATTTGTCTTATTTTTATCAAGGATGGTCGTTCTATCTTATCATTGTTTATATTTTTGCTTAATTTATTAGCATGCGTCAATGCGTCAATCAAGGATAGCTAAACTATTTTTTGTAAGCGCCAATACATTTAAACAATGTTAGATTATTTTTTATAACTTTACTAAATGTAAGCTGTCAATAATAATGGAAAATTTTCTAAAAAGAATAATGGAAATAGTTCTTTTAACCTTAATTTATATGTAAAAATTTAATAAATATTTAATAATTTTAATATCTAAATTAATACACTATTGTTGTTCATCAATTTTTGAATAAAATGCAAATTTTTTACTGTTTAATAACACAACCAGCATTTATATTTTTTAGATGATGTACTTTTGCATTAAAAATTAGAAATACATTCTTTCAATGGTAGATCACGGTCACTTATTTAAAATGTTTGAGATTCCTTGTTTTTATCTATTTATCTGCGGATGTCTTACAGATAAAGAAGTTATATCGTAGGCTTTCATATGTATATGTATATGTTAAACTATTACTTTTATAACCCAAGATGTTTTCTAAAATAAATTTTTGGAGTTAAAATTTGAATGAAAAAAATTAAATGGACAATTATTATGCATTATAATATTTTTTTAGGTGACGATTTGGGTTCTTTTGTTCTGCGTGAAAGTATATTGAAAGAGCAACAAATAACTGCACCATCATTATCGTGGCTGCTACCCTCTCCACTTTTTTGGAAGGATTCTGAAGTTCTTGTTCAGACTGACAAACAAAATTACACAATAAAAAATTTGGAGAAATTCTTTACGTATGTTTATATTGGTACATTAAATAAGGATATATGTAATCATTATGTGTTTATTGGTTTGGTTTACAATGGAGGCTTATTTTACTAAGTCTGCTAGAAAATTTCCTATCACAGGAATCAATAATCCACAGCAAAATATTTGAAAATTTATTGACAAACAAAGCACAGCGACTGAATTAATGGTTTAATGATCAAATAAATTTATCTGGCGTTCTTTGGTAGAGCAGGTGGTTAAACAGCTCCCAAATCTAGTATTTTTATACCTGCATTATGTTCACAGTGGAATCTTCTTAATTTGAAATGTGTTAATTGTTAATTCAAAATTCAAAGGACCAAAAAAAAACATTTCCTGATAGACCTGTACTTTTTTATGTGTTTCATTTAAGAAAGACAATCGAATTAGTATGTTTACACTGTGCATACGATGCATTATGTTTATGGGTGTTTAAACACCAATGCAACAAAAAATGTGCCTTGTACGCACAGCTAATTCGATTTCTTTCTTATATGAAAAGAGATCTACCTAGAAATTCAAGATGAAAAAAAAATTGCAATGCGATTACGAAATTCATCCTAAATCGTAAAACTCGTGAAAACATTAATTTTATGCAAAACGTATGTATTGTTGCATATTTCAAGAAATCATTTTAAAAATGCTATAGGTAAACAAAACAAAAATCGCAACATTTCTATTACTAAAGTCCCCGATTTTGATATAATATTTGCTATCCTGTCTTGCCAATAAAATTGAAATATTTTTTTTTATTTTTGTCAAATTTTGAATGATGTGAATTAAAATGTATTGATTTTTTTGTGCAAGGGGCTGAAAATCATTTCGAATTTATTACGAATCTACTATGAATTTAACATTTTAACCCATTACAGCATAGCGTCCGATAAATCGGACGCAATTAAATTTAATATATTTGGTAGAAAAAATAAATGATTTGGTAGTTTCTTTGTTTTGAACGATAGTTCAATATTTTTTTTATATTGGAAACCCCATTTGAAACGGTTAAATACCATATTTTGCTTGTTATTTGTCATTTTCGAAAATGGCGGATCATGGTCGGGCTGTTTTAAGAAAATGGTTAGCATTATTTTGTTTTTCTTGTAATACTTACGATAAAAAAATTTAAAAATGTATAATATTTGATGAAATAATGTGTATCTATGTAAAAATAAGCTTTATTTTATGTCAAAATTGTTTCTTTGCTTTTTATGTGTGTGATTTTGATGCCGTCCGATATATCGGACGTTATGCATAGCGGGCTCTAAGGTTTGGTGTTTGATAAAATAATAAAAGACAACTTTTACAGCTTGAAGGTGCACGAAATTTTATCGGTTTTAGAATGTGAAGATGACAATAACACCGCGGTGAACCTTGTTTACGTTGAGCCGCTTATTGAACGGAGTGGTCAGGCTACGGATGAGAACAGTGACAAGTCTGACGATGAACATGATGCCAACCTAAACCATTTGGGACGCATATTGATTCAAAGTAGATGTAATCTACAACGATTACAAGCAAAGCGAGATGATGCTATCTATGCCGTCAGTATCTTTAGGTATCAAATCATCAAATACTGAAATTTTGCAGGCACCTTCATCGAGTGAAGAAAGCGATGATGAAGATAATGAACCACTTTTTTTTCTAAAAGCGCGTAATAATCCATCAAAAAAGTCTTAGGCTAAAAATAAAAGAACAATATTATGGAAAAAACAATTACCTAACTTCACATGCCCAGAATATAGCACACAACCAACATCAGAAGAAAGTCAAAATAGTCAAGACCCCTTCGATTATTTCAAGATTTTTTTTCACAAAGATTTAGTAAGACAAATTGTAGACCAAACAAATCTTTAAGCGGGTCAGAAAAATAAAACTTTGATGATTACAGAAGATGAAATTTACGTTATTTTCGGTGTTATGTTATTGTCGTGCTATGCCAAGTTACCAAATATTTAGACTGTATTTTTCTAGAGATAATGATGTGCCAAAAATTCTTGCAGGAAATATAAGATATAACAGATTTGAAGCGATACTCCAATCTTTACACCTGAATGATAATACATTATTATCAGCTTCTTCTAACAGGCTGTATAAGTTGCGTCCACTGCTAGATAGTCTGGGTGAATCTTTCCGAAAACACTATGGATTAGATGAGTATTATAGCGTCGACGAATGTATGATCCCATACTATGGAAAACATTACGCCAAACAATTTATTAGAGGAAAGCCGATAAGATTTGGCTTCAAAAATTGGGCAATGTGTGCCAGCACTGGTTGTATGGTGGCTTTTAGCGTATATACAGGGAAAACTGCAGAAAAGAAAGATTTCGGATTAGGCGTGGATGTAGTTCTCATTCTAATAGAGCTCGGAAAGTTACCAGCCAAAGTGGCATAAAAATATACTTTGACAACTTTTTCACATCTTTGTCATCGAGACATCTGCGAGAGTAAGGCTACTATGCAACTGGCACAATACAGGCCAACCGTGTTGAGAACTGTCCGCCCAAAGTTAGCGGACAGTTTTCTAGCCCTAAAGAAGTGTATGGTTCCGTTGTGCATAGCGTCCGATATATCGGACGGGTCATAAAATCATAACTATGTATAGATGCTCTGTTTTTTACTAACTGGGTCTTTTATATGACCCCAACTGTCCATTATTTAACATGACAATTAGATTTAGTACTAAAGCAAACTTTATGCAGTAATGGGTTAAGACTTGTGGGCTTGAAAAATTTCGAATTATGATGAATTTCAAGTTATCAAGAAACAAATCAACTGTTATTTTACTGTAGTAGAGTAAACATTTTATAACATTGCACTCCAGTTCTAGGGTGACCATGATGCAAATCATGTAAAATCATGGTGTAAGATAGGGAGTGGAGTCCATTGCATACTGAGCTGCACCGTCAACCAATCGCTATTTATCCACTAATACACTCTGTATGTTATACACAATCGTATCAGTGTATTAAAAAGTGCAGAATTCTCGAGATTATTTTATTTTTCACACAGCTCTATTTCTTTTTGTAGCTGGGAATTTTCATAAAATTACACAGAAATTATTAAAAGCTGATAATATATACCCCATCTTTTAGTGTGTACGGTACGGCCGAGACCCATGAAGTGGTCGGTCTATTTTTTTAGTGTAGTAATTTATTCATAATTTTTTTTTGTATATCAGAATGTACATCCCAGATAATGTTTGCGAAGTGGAACAAAGTTATACTCATTATGACACAAAATGGTCAATCTGCAAAAAAAAAATGCACAATAATATGAAAAACTGTTCTTGATGTCCGACAATTATCTATTAGCTTATCTGGGTTTGCCCTTATCTTTTCATCCGATTTAAAAAACCCAAGCTTATAAAAAAATAGTCTTAAATAATTATCTTAAGTTCTTAATATCAATAAGTTTATAGCTACTACATACATATTTTTATCTCCTATATATGTATGTAGCCAGATGATGCTAGATTTCACCAAAATGTTGCCTTGCTACTGACCTACTTTGCTTTTGATACATATTTTTATCCTGTTTATATTGTAATTTAATTTGTATCAAAATTGCTCTCATATACAGTTTATGGTAATCGGTCATATATGTATTATAAAATAAAATCAGAAAGAGCACATAAAAAATGTATGTATATTATATGTATAACGCTGTATATTATGTAAATGTATATGATGTAACCCTCATGTATTGTTTATTTTAGTGATATTGAATATACAACTGGATGGGAAATGCGCAAAGATACAATACAATACTCTTTGGATTTCACACCTCCTGGTGTGGACTTGCACTGTCTGTATGGAACTGACGTACCAACAGTAGAAAGGTAAATACGTTTTCCTTCATTTTTTGACCCTTTCAATCAATTTTTGTTTTGGAAGTTCTGTTATGTTACTAGATAAAAACTAAAATTTTAAAATTACATTCCTGATGGTGCCAGTAGAATAAATTAAACATTTCCTTTACAGGTTTTCTTTTTATTAACATTAAATTATTATCACATTATTGTGCATAAATATAGTTTTGAATAATAAATAAATTATCCAATACACAATACATAATATTATTATTATCTATATTAATTTGATATAACATTGTTGAGTCTACATATAGATTTCAATAACATTTCAAATAAATTATAATGCAATAATGATATTATTATTATATATGTGCAGGTTAGTTTACAAACCAGGAACTTGGCTCGACGGCTATCCAACGTTGGCAACTGGTGACGGTGATGGTACGGTGAATGTCCGCTCTCTGGAAGGCTGTCTTCATTGGTCGGCCAAGAGAAGGAGAAAATGGGGACTAGGATCCCGAGGAATCAAGTCAGTTATACATTTACCCCTGCCCAAAGCTGATCACATAGGAGTTTTAAGTGATGCAAGGGTGCTAGATTACATTAAAAATATTCTTTCTAAATAAATCTCTAAACTTATAAAATTATTAACAAAAATATAGCAACATGCTTTAAATTCAAGTTATTTGCTTCAATAGAGTTTAAATACACAACATAACTTCAAAATAGGTTATTATGTTTTGTAGGCCGATATGGATATCGATATGTTAGCTAAGTATGTACTAACAAATCAATATATGTATTATGATTATACATATCTTAAACATAATAATATTTCCTTATACCATATGTTTTTTTATGACCTTTACCATGAAAATACTCATTTTAATGTTTATTTTTTATTGAACTCTTTTGTTCAGAGATTATAATATGGCAGAAACTTGTTAATAACAAATTCAAAGGACCGGCAAAAAATTTTGATTTATGCTAAACCCTACTAATTCAATATTCTTTATATATTTCATAACTTCGTCTGGTGACATGGTTATAATTAGAAAAAAAAATGTTATGTATAAAAATTAACACAAATATTAACAAAAAATCATAGGTGCAGAAAAAACATCAAAATTTCTCTATTACACTTAGAAAACACGTGTGAAAAATTATTGAAACTCGAAATATAAAATTTAATGTACATTAAAAATTATGTAAAATTCTCAATGTAAGCAAGCTATTGTAAGTGCACCAATTATGAAAAATCACCACAAATAATTTATTTATGTTTTAAAGTCAGAAGACAGGGTCCTCAACCGATGGAGGTGATAATAAATATTTAGGTCAAACAAAAATTATGGTCAATTCCCAAATTTTTTAATTATCTGATTTCACATTTTGAATACTACTTCCCAAATATTTGAATTAGTGGCTTAGTTACATATTTCTGTACATAATCTGAATATGAAATTTATAATTTGGTTCTGAAATAATTTCAAATTTTCTATTAATGGTTCGAAATAATGAGGCTCTACTGTATTAGAAACAATCTTTATTGAAATTTAATCAGTTAAATCCCCTATCTATTTTCAGCATAACAAGGTTATTATATTAGTAAGATACAATAAATGCGACGCACGCATTAAGTTTATGTGAGAAATATCAAGACATCTGATGCGATCACAAGTTGAAATTGAAAATCTAAATTGGCAAAGTTTGCAATGCTATAATAGCGGTAAATATATCGATGGTCCCTATGTATAGCAGGGGCGTGCAGTAAGAAAAAGAGGCATGACTTTTATTTAAACATATATTTGGAAAAAATAAATTGAAATTAAATATGTAACTGGCTGAAATATTAAAATCTGTATTGTGATAGGATATTGCGAGATACATCTCTTATTTTCTTCTTAAAATAGATGTATAAGGTACTGCCGAATCTGCGAAAATGCAATTTTCGTTTTCCTATCTCAAACCATTCTATTTACACTTTATTTTTGGACAATGTTAAAAAAAATCTTTAATTTTCTTTCATATTTGATTTTTTTAAATGAAAATTCAATTTTTTTTTATAAATTGTCTGAAAAAATATAGTAAATTGAATGGTTGAAGATAGTAAAATGAAAAAAAAATTGCAGATTTGACAGTATACATAGGGACCGTCGATATGATTGTTATGCTTTACTACTATTCTGAGAATAGGGAAGAAAATGAGAGTAAATTAAAATATATGTCCAGGTTGTCTCGTAGCTAGTAGCAGAAACTTTAGCAGAGTCTACTCCTTTAAATTTTGAATAGAAAATAATCTTATACTTTAGGTGAAATGTCAACAGTTATGGAGATAAGCGACATCAAGGCTTGCATTTTTTTTCAATATTTCTGACTTACATTCTTTGAAAAACGTTAGAATACCATGAAAGAATTTTATATTGAATATTAAAAATTGATTTGCATCTCAAATAAAATGTTTACAACCTTGCAGAAATTTGAAATATATATTTTGTAAGGTTTTTGTCATTTATTTTTATATAATGAATTTTAAATATTCCATATATGTTGCTGTAGTGATAGTTCAACGCTTGATGTCGCTTAACTCATTAAATGTTGACGTTTCACCTAAAGTGTAAATAATACTTTCTATTCCAAATAGAATGAAGAAGACTTTACCAAAGTTTTTGGTACTAGCTACGAGATACCCTCTATTTATAGATAATTGATAGTCCATGTCAAAAAATTATTCAAGAAATCTAAAAAAAGACACGTTATGACTTTATATTTAAATTAAATTAAGTGAGAAATTAAAATTGTATTTTGAAAGTAATAAATGACATTCAAAACTAATTTTTTGCCAAATTTGCCAATTAATACTGTGTTCTAAGGCTACAAAATAATAATTAATGTAGTTGATGCAATGTACGAATTATAGTTGTACATATTCTAGGATATTCTGCCTTGTTTCTATGACTTTTCTGGCCAATGTTTTGGATCTCATTGCAGGGTCCATCATCACATCAGCCCTGACGATGGACCCTGCAATGGGATCCGAAACGTCAGTCAGAAAGGTTGTAGAGACATGGTAGGATATTCTAGAAAACTCAAACCAGAAGATCCTGAATGGCCGTGAAAAACTAAGAACATAATTAGATTTCTCCATTCAGAACAAATATTATTTCTTGAAAATGAGTTTCTTATGTCATTTTGATTTGGTTATAAACTTTGTAATAATTTCTCTTATACATTATATGGAATCTCTACCAACTTATTAATAAGACATTGTACACAATGACTAAATGCTTGAATAGGTTAAGAAATACATTTATATTTTGTATTTGGGTATGTTGAAAATGGAACATATTTTCAGTATTGTCTTCGTGCAGGACCATTATTCAGCATAACAACTTTGCTAAATGATGATCTTGCACCAATAATTACTTTTTTCCTTGCCCATTCTACTTCAAAATTTTACAGGTGATGGCTCTTACGATAATGTGTCGAAAAATATTATCCGTTCAAAAACTGCACAAAATGAAGGTAGCTATATATCCAATTCTCATGTCAATCATTTTTTATTATTGAAACTACTACGTATTCCATAATTTTTAATTATAAGAAAACCCTTCATTCTATTATATCTAATACTCCTGTGGGAATAAAATATAACAGATTGTTATACATATGCATAACCGACTTCAATGTAGATGATTTTTTTTCCCTTTAATTTTTTTATTCTTCATAATTATGTGCAGTGTTGAGTATATGTAATCTCTAATCCAATTTGGATAAACTTTTTTTGTGACTGAAATACATTTAGCGATAGATTTTATTTTGTTAAAATGTATCATATTTTTTTTAAATTTATGACAGCTATCTGACAATACAAAATAATGTATGTATAACATAGTTGTAGTTATACTGTGCTGTGACAAGAATGCGGTGGGCACCAGTTATTCTTAAGTGTTTATTACAGATTGTAATATAATCAAATTCATGACGCTTAGTTCAGTTACAGCAGGAAAAGTTGAAATATTCACACATACTTCAAAAATTCATAATAGTTTTCACATCAACTACCAAAATCAAAACAGAAATATTAATAACATAAATTTGATGATATTTTCCATTACTTTATGCTTGACAAATTTATATTTCTTATGAAAAACACACAATTACATTGCATATTCTTTTTGATTTTATCGTGTATTAATTTATGCTTTTTATGTTCTTATATTATAAAGTCTTTCTTACATTATTATTTTTTCTTTCTCCTTTTTTCTTCTTAAAAATACATACTTTAAAATGTGAGGCGGTTTCCCTAGAACAGGCCTAGCCAAGTGGGAAATCGCCAGATTATATTCTGTATATGTATATTCTGTGAACAAACAAAAAAAAATTTCTTCACCCAAACAAAATTTCTAATCACAAATAAGGAATTATTAAAAAAAAAACTTTTTCTTTAAGAGAGTTCTCTCTACATGAACATATTCAAACACAAATAGCTGTCATTTTTTATTTCCGATTGATGCAATAATTAGACTTTTGTAAATGAAATGGAGGTTTTTAAAGCACACCGCTAATCAATTAAGTAAAATAAATAATGCATAAAAAACATTTAATATTTAGTTATTATTTCACTTTCAATTAGTAGGTTGTGAATGCTACATTTTTTTAAATAGTGAACTTGATGAACATACATATTTTTAGTATCGATTTGTAGATACCAATTTTTTATAATAAATTCTAATTTAATTTTGATAGGTACTTCTGAAAATAAAACTATTGGTGTCTATTGTACTTATAATTCAGTTTATTCATTTATTTTATTTTATTTTTAAATTTGTGATAATAGATTAGAAAAATCATTCATTTAATTTTGTATTAATATAAGTTAAATAAATATAAATTTTTGCCCCTGAATGGCTGTTAACAATAGTAAATTTTAATATTACATATTATTTTATTTTGAATTAATGCTCTGTTTTTTTTAAATGTAATATGTTTTCTCTTGATAAAAGTAGCTAATATTAATGAAACAGAAAATATCTTAACATCAAAAATTTTAATCTAACACAAAAAAATTGATAATTTTTTATTTTATTCTGAAGTTATTGTTATTTTTATTATAATGTTGTTTGGGATATTATATTTATATCTCTATTCCTTATTCTTGTGATGTACATATTAAATGCCATATTCAATAAATAAGTGCCGGAATTCTCAAGATTTTTTTCATCATCAATTTCTCCTCCTTCCTGTCACATCACAAAAATCAACGAAATATTTAATTAACCGGTCGGGTGCCGGAGCGCAGATCTGCGTGAAAACTTTTGTACCTTCTAGGTGCCGGAGCGCAGATTTGCGCTCCCTAGACACGTATGCGAATTCGGACTATTTTACCTGCATTTATGGGTTTTTAAAGCTTATCATTGGTTGTATCTCAAATTTTTTAATGAATGAACAAGTTCCATTTGTCAAGTAACCTCATTTGACGTGCAAATCGGACAAAAAATCAAATATCGTCTTCGAACCGCGCATTAATTGTGTTACTTATCTGTTAAAAAGTGTTTTTTTTTTAAAAATAAAGTGTTAAAATTAAGTATTTTTATATTCTTTGATATATTTAGAACGAAAATATTGAAATACAATATCTTTAGTATTATTGCTTCCATGGTTTTATTCGATAAACATGTGCATACATTTCCTGACAGTAAATTTCGTTACTTATTTTCATAATTAATGAATGAGTAATTATCGTACAAGTAATTATTGAAGTCTGTATATTGAGAAATCAGAAACTGCAACTTCTTAGCGATTATTGTTGATTTTTACATGGATATAACCATCACAAAAAAGTGTCTAAAAACAGCAATCGTGCGCGAAATTGCTCGGCAGACAGGGTACATTCCACGTTACGTACGGCCGGCATCCGACCGGTTAAAACCCTTTGGTTAAAAACGTATTATCTAAATTCATTTTAATATTATCATCATCATTAACATTATCTTCTTCCCCTTGTCCTATTCGGGTCGGGGACCCACTGCATTGACAAGGCGCCTCCATTCGTCTTGCGTTGATTGTGCGTCCATTGTAGTTCCATCCTTTCCTCACACAGTTATGGAGTTGCCTCGCCCAACAGTGTCTGGGGCAGCCCACTGGACATCTACCCTCAGGAATCCCACTCCAAGCCACCTCAGTTGCGAATTTTCTATGAAGAGTTAGCAGTGGTTCAACATTTTAATATAATTTTGTTTTTAGTTTAGGAAAAATTGAGTAAGGTAAGTTATGACCTAAGGGGTTAAACCACATTGAGTCTCAAAAAATACAACATTACTTTTAAAAAATTTATAAATAAGTATTGCGCATATGAAATTTGTTTTATTATCAATATTTACAGAATACATTAGTTAATATATGTCATTAACAAATTCCTTTTATAATTACAAGATGGCGGAGTTATGTACTGTCCCGCAATAAGTGCCCGATCGTTTAAAGGTCCTTTTCCTTGAAGCAGGCAGTCAATGGATATAATCACCAGGGTTGACTGAAATGAAAAACTGAATTATTTTCTTGTAAAATAATGCAATGTTTGTGACATATGATACCAAAATTAAAAAAAAATCATTTGACAATATTAATAATTATTTTCCCTAAAAAATCAAAGTTAAAAATTCAGAATAAACAAACAACGCATCTTACAAAAGAAAATATACGCTATATTGTAGATCATGCTATAAGTAACATTTTCGCAAAATTTTAATAAAATCGGCTTGATAGTTTTTGAGATATTTTATCAACCACATTGATCAAAAGAGTTTTGAGAAAAATGCAGAAAAAGAGAAATTTGTTTAAAAATTCATCTACCACGCTAGCTTCAAATTGCTATAGCTCAGCCAATTTTTGGAATTTTAAATCAGTGATGACACAAATTATTTTTACAACTTCATGCTATAAGATAAAGCAATAAAAAAATTTTTTTTTTTTAAAACGTCAAGATGGTGCAGGTCCTGAAGAATATTTTCTGTATCAGTTTACAAATTGTCACTATAATGTGTGATTTAAATGATTATATATAGATTATCATTAAACTTGTACGTATATATTATATATTGTATAAGGTTTCTTGTATTACTATCATTTTAGCATTGACCATGCACCTATTTATCACCAGCTACGAATTTATTTTGATTAAATATTCTTTTGACATGACTGCACATATGAATCAATTTTAATTATCCATTTAATAGTAATATCCATTTAAGAGTAGCTTGTTGGTCTTGTGGTTAGGACACTCGCCTCGTGATCCAAAGGTCGCGGATACGAACCTCACTCTAGACTAGCAAGTTAATCCTTTTTTCATAGCACAAGTGTTTAATTTAGTTTGAAAATAGTAAGAATATTGATGTGAATGTATTCCGTGTTCGAATCTCTATTTTTTTTTTAATTAAAAAGAAATCATATAAGACGGTATCAATTTATGAAATCTGTGAAAGGAAAAATTACAAATATGCATATTCATGCAATACGACCCATATAATCCAAGATTGCATTTCTTTTAAAAGGTGATATACAATCTTTAAGCTTAACAGTGTCACAATATGGAGTAACAGGTATGTATAGCTAGACCGCATTCAAAAGAATGTGCACAAAAAATATGTGTGTTGTTACGCATAAAATGAACACAAAAGAAGTTTTTCTAGTAAGTAACCTTTTTTCAAACTAAAAAATATATTTTCTTCTTCAAATGTAACGTCCAATGTGGAGATAAAATGAACACCGCTTCTTAGGGACAAGTATTTGTTCAGAAGTTAAGAGTAATAAATAGTAAAGAAAAAGGCATAGATTGTTTATGAAACCGGTGTTTTGATTGGTGGAAAACACAAAAATCTATGCTTTTTTCTTACTCCGATCAAACAACAAACACTTGGAATTCTTTTTTGAAACCTGAAAAGCGATCCAGGAGGGATATTTTTCCTCTAAAAACTCTAATTCATTACAGTCTAAATTAGTGACTAAGTGACTGCATTCAAACATTTTTTATAATTTTTTTG
The DNA here is from genome assembly GCA_016648135.1 of Agrypnia vestita. NCBI lineage: Eukaryota > Metazoa > Arthropoda > Insecta > Trichoptera > Phryganeidae > Agrypnia > Agrypnia vestita. The sequence goes on along the minus strand of JADDOH010000291.1, from coordinate 189,772 downwards.
GGCTCGCTGCCTAATTGCTGCCTATGCTTTTATACCCCTCAAATGACGAATAAAGGTTTTATAAAATAAAATATGTTGTTTCATTTTAGACTATAATTTATAAAATATCCATACAAGTACACAATTATTTAACAACTTCCTTAAAGGATGCATACATTAATTACAGTGGAGATTACGTACGTACTGAAACCGCACTTGAATAACAAAAGTACAAAACAAGTCTGTGTTATAAAAATTAATACATACCACGATCAGATTAAAGAGTAAATGTAGTTCTTATTAAATGGTAACAATATTTTACTTCATCAAGTGTCTCATTTCCTGGCATCTATCAATGTTTCCAAGTAATACAATCAAAATATTTTTAAATAAACCAATACCAGATTTCACAATTAAGTATAGTGACTGGCGTGATTTCAGCAAAATATTTTAAATATGTATTGTATTTTTTACAGAGTAAAATTGTTAAATAATAGAAATATACAGATCACCGTTCACTAGCATATATTATACATTTTCAGAAACAATTTAATAAATTGCACTTTTTCAGAAATATGTCATTATTACATTGTTAATTGTGCATTTAGGTTGAAGCGTTGGCGTCTGTGTTTTTGTTTATTAATTGACACGATTTTTATACTTAAATTATTGATTTTTATCTTCCTCTTATGATTGTGGGTGATTAATGTAATAAATCAATTAACATAATATTTATTTATGCACTGTCCTTGCAGAGAATAGTTTTTCTAAAATATTTGAGGGCATACAAAGCTTGTTCCAAATGAGACATACACAGTCCAACATACTACGCTTCATAATTCAATAACTACACGCTTCTGCTATATCATAACACTACTTAGCAGTAGCTAAGTTTCTATTATATAATAGCAATTACATTGTTTAAACTCTTACAACATGAATTTTATTTCTTGAAAATAGATGAGGAATATTACAATACATATTATATAAGGCTGTTCACAGAGGTTCAAAATGTGCATTTTTAATTCCTTTACAATAGAATTTTACTCAAATATGAAAATTATAACAGGAAAAATGTCAGTAACTTGATCTGTAATCATTTAATTCTCTTATCACTTCCCATTCTGCCTCGAAGCAACTTGTGATGAGAGCCAGCAGTAGCAGGTTTTATTACCTATAGAAATTATGGTAATAAAAAAATGATTGTTATACAGGGTGTCAAAAGGGTTGCAGAGGTAGTAGCAACAACTTTGAGTCTGCTTCATGCAATTACGAATAGAAAATACACTTTGCGTGAAATGTTGACAGTTATGGAGATAAGTGACCTCAAAGTTTGCATTTCCCCCCCCCTATTTTTGACTTATTTTATATTTAGAACGTTGGACTATCACTAGAGCTTGCCCAACGTAAATTGGCGTGCGGCGACTTTGGAACTAAAACCCGCCCCGCCCGCAACCGGTGGTAACCCCTCGCCCTGTCATTCAGTTCAATCTCATCTTTGCGCGTGAGCTGTGACATCTTGATTTCCAATATACACTGAATTATGTCCAAAACAGTCTTGCACGCCTTGCAGGTGGTGCAAGAACAATTGCCAATGTAGTTTTAAAGTTTTGCGAAGCTGAAAAAGCAAATAATGGACCAATATTACCGTTTGACAGGACTCCAGATAGAGCGGCCGCCATTACTGGTTTGTTTCTTTAGTGTTACCCAACCAAATTTCTATTAAAGGCTCCGACACCGGTCACCGGACAATCTTATATATTGTGTAATAAATTTACACCCTGGCAACTTCTGTTTCGCGTCAGGGACGCCCTCCCTCACAGGCCAATTTATATTGGTGGCACTCTACAGTAACTTATGTGTATGGAATATTAAAAATTTATTTGCTTTGATACAAGTCAAATAAAATTATTGAAACCTTGCAAAAATTTGAAAAATATTTTTATTGCAACGTTTTAGTCATTTTATTTGATTTGATTAAAGCAAATGATTTTTTAATATTCTATATGAGTAGTGATATTTGCAATATTTTCAGAAAATAAGTCAGATATATTGAAAAAAAGCAAACTTTGATGTCTCCGTAACTGTCGACATTTCACCCAAAGTGTAAAGAATATTTTCTATTCAAAATTGAATAGAGATGACTCCCCAGAAGTTTCTGCTACTATCACAAGATACCTGTATAAGTGGGTGAACATATTGTGATACATATATATGAATATATTGTGACTTTTAATAAAGTGCATAAACCTTGCCACATTTACAATTAGTTCATGATTGATGAGTTTGTATAAAACTATTCAGTAATGAGTGAGTGTTTGTTCTAAAAATAGATTTTAATTTAATACGCAACAACATTTTTTTAAATATCACTAGTACATATTTACCATTACCCACAAAACAAATAAAATTGCTAAAACTTTGAATTTTGTGATAGGTTCATGTTTCTTGTGAAGTTGTGATTATTCAAAACATAGTCTTGTTAATTAAACAAACAAAAAAACAGCTGTTACTGAGATGTGAATCTGAAGCTCTTTTATTAAACTCCCTTACTAATCTCGTCAGGTTTGTTCTATTTACTTTACTTCATTGAGTGAGACATCTATATTTTCAGTAAAAAGCAAGAAAAGGATGTTTAATTTGGTTTAAAAATATGACATTGTAGAAATATGTAAATGTGTCAGCATGCCAATCGTTATTATGTAATTATTGTATAATCAGTGCAGATTATTAACATTAACACTGTGGTTTAAAATTACCTCATAAGGATTTTTGATAGGGTAGCTTTTGTTTAGTTTTTTTACTTTGGCGTGGTTTTCGATGAAAAATGTGTTTATTTCCACTTAGCAGTTTTTAAAATATTTCAATTAAATGTTGACAGATTGGTTCTGGTACCACCCTGAAAAATTATATAGTAGTGTGATGTTGAATTTGGAAATATCCATTCAAGGTGTTTTGATTAGAGTGTGCCATATTTGCTAGTAGTAATATAATTTTTTACCTAAACCAAAATTTTTTTTAAAGAAATAATATTCATCCACAAGTCTCACAAAAACTAAGACTTTTTTACAACACTATTATGAGTTATTAATAAATAAATAATCTTTACAAAAGCCTAATTTAACAATAAATATATGTGTCTTTACACTCTTACAAAAACACAAGCACATACTACTGTAATATGTAGTTACACTTATGTGAATTATTTAATCTCTTAAAAATATAAAAAATAAATATCTTAAAAATTAAATGTTTAATACAGCAGAACTTATACCCAATCTAATTGCGAAGGTTTTCAGTAATTCAATCTACAAATTATGGAGAATATTATACAATAGAACCTCGTTAATTCGAAATTCTAAGTAGGAAGTGTTGAAGGTGTAGAAATAAAAACTACCAAATCATGACCCATTCTCCATATTACTGCCACCTGGTTTTTCCTTGTAAAAGTAACCCCTTTAATATTGATTATTTTTTAATGATTGACTCAATAAAAATTGTGAAGCAATATTTTTAATTTTAAATGTGAAGGCATAGTTCAGAGTAGAGGGCCTGGTGGTAAAACTATGTTATCCCACAAAATGTCAAAACCTAATTTACCAATAACCTTTAATACTGTGCCACATATCCCACATAAAAACTATCCGATCTTCTAAAATACATGGCAGTAGCACGTAATAATGGTATCCCATCAACAAAATTTGTGTGTTTATAAAGGTTGTGTCAATTATAACCACAATTAACAATTTTTTTCATTTTGAGTGATGCCATTTTCTTAACACTAGCTTTTCAATTACAAAAAAAAGGATAAAACATATAACATAAATAATAAATATGACTTAAATTGTTTATAACAAATTCTTCATATAATATAGATTAAAATACACAATAACAATCTAATGCGAGGCGGTACTAAAATTTCGTATCTTTGGCCAAATTTTTTGCTGTTATGTTTAATTACATTATATTAAATACTGGAAACTAATCGCCAAGCCAAGTACAATTTTTCAATTAATCTTCGTTGTATTCTAACTGTATAACCCCACTTTTAATTTAACAATAATGGCTTTGTGTGCAACTAACTACCTTATCTTCAGAAAGGAATAGATGTAAAAAAAATTAAACTCTATAAAGATAATCTGCATAATGGATTTAATTTTGAGAATGAAAGTACAGCTTCAAAGAGATTTTTATGATTGTTTAAATATACATAATATGTTTAACACTTTCAATGATGGATAAGCAGTGCAATATTTCATAATCAATGATGAGTTATTAAAATTTCAATATAAAATGCAGGGTGTTTGGTTTTTCTAGTATCATCTACATGTAAAGAATTATTTAAAAAGTTAGAATTATTTTTTAACTTCACAATTATTTCATTGCGTATGCATGACACTCATAGAATAGATAGATAATTATTCAGACATATTGCAAAATTTCTGAACATAACCCCAAGCCGCTTTCATTTAATTATCTTTCAAATAGAAGTCTTCCTTTGAAGAAAATTTTTAATAATCAAATTATATACACAGTTCATGGTTATGGTGCGTTTACATGGACGAGAGTTTGATCTCTTATATCTTGGGATTTTTTGATAAAGATCCATGTGTATTAATTGCATCATTCAACTCCGCATATGTAAAACAATAAGCAATATTTCATTGCTCACTTCACACTCGACTTTGTACTGTCCTTTACAAAACATTCGAGAAAAGTTTCTTCCATGTCAAAGCACCATTAGAATGAATTTGAATAAATGTAAAAAAATATAAAAAGAAATAGTAATCTTTCAAAAACATTTTGTTGGTGTATTTTATTATTTATTTAATTTTATTAAATTTTTAAGTAAATTGCATCGCAGTTTTTGGCAAGGGGAAATTTTTTGTCCAAAATATGTTATGTAATCAGAGAAGCTGTACGAAAATATAATTTTAATTATTAATGCGTAAATTATTATTAATTAATTATAAAAACACAGAAATTGAATATGAAATACAAATAATACAATAATTCTAATTGTTCAAACATTGCACGACAAAAAATTTTGAAGATTAGGAAAGGTAGAGATGAAAATTATTATTACATAATCATTTTTTAATATCCTGTTAATAAATAATACATAAGTGGGTACCAGTTAACCAGTTATTTCATAGCAAGGCAAGTGCAAATTAAATTAGAAGTACAGTAATTAACATTCTAAGGACTCAAATGATTTAAAAGCACGTAATAGCGTTAAACGCCAATAACTATCTCATGGTGATAACATATAAAATAAAATTTAAGTTAAAAATACAATCAAGGAATGCCTAAGGTTTTCAAAAACTAGAACCTTAGAAAAACAATCATGTAGGAATGCTTATGCTATCTGATAAGGTTGAAATTGGAATAATCACATTTGTACATTGCATACGCGCCAACCAGCAGTGTTGCAGTGGCTAGTATGGCTCTGTATCGTGGGGGAACAATTGCCAATAGAGGAGTATCATGCACAAAGCGTCGAATTTGTTGTAATTTGACATTCCAAAGCGGTCTTGTGGCCCCCGCTCCCGCTCTCCTGGCAAGCTGCCTCTTCTTCGCTCTTTCTTCTTCTTCTTTACGTTGTTGCACTCTGATAAAAATATATTTTAACAAATTAATAACTTATTTACTTGATAATTTATTTACTTGCATTTGCAAAAAGAAAAAATGTAAAAAATTTCAACATTCAAAATACATTTTGTTCGAAGAGTTAAATTATTTTTTATCTAATTCAGTTCCGGTTTCGACACATTCATGTCATTTGTAATTGTTGTTTGACACGTCCATGTCATTTACAACTGTTGCGAATTTCATGAAAAATAGGTTAGAAATGTACATTAAATAAACTCTTCAAACAAAATGTCTATTAAAATTAAATTGTTACACAGCAAATGCCCGAGAAATGCAAAAAATTAAAAAAAATTAGCTAATAAGAATACAATGTGTGGTAAGAAAAATAAGAAATATGAAACATCAAAAAAACTCACTCTCTCTTTTCCGCTAATATAACATCATTTTCCATGTCTTCCGGTGGGTGATTGTCATACAGTTCTGATGCTTTTACCAAAATTTCTTCAAATGGAAGATCTTCTGGAAGCTGAAATATGAGTATTTTGATAAGTTCACAATATATAAAATAAAGCAAACCATTTTATTTTCTGCTAATAATAGCAGTAAATAAAATATAACATAATATAAAATAGAACATAACCTACGGCATAAGCCTTAGGTTATGTTCTGTCGGAGTGAAGAGGTTCTGTGTTGTCAGGATGAATCGTGCAATGGGATCAGAAATGTTGACCAGAGGCACAGCAGAAAAACCTAGAAAATATATATATTTAAAAAAAATAGACATGCGAACACGGAATACATGTCACATCAAATAACTATTTAAAAACTAAGCTAAACGCTTGTGCTATGAAAATAGGATTAACTTGGTAGTCTGGAATGGGGTTCGGACCCGCGACCTTTGGATCACGGTCTTTGGACCTGTTTTCACTGACACGAATTTGACTCACAGGGCACAAGAGAAGACCACCTGAAGGACTTTTGTCAGATTTGTGATTTTGTATGACACAAACGACCGGACATGTAGGCAGCAACAAGTTGGCAGCTCCATCACGATAATGCCTCCGTCCATAATTCTTATCTAATTCAGGCTTTTTTGGCCAAACACAGCATTTCCCTGGTTTCTCAGGTTTCCGACTCTCCCGACATGGCTCCATGTGATTTCTGGCTATTCACCAAGTTAAAAATGCTACTGAAAGGGACCCGATTTGAATCAAGAGAAGACATTACACAGAACGCAATGGCCCAGCGGAACACCATTCCAAAAGATGCGTTCGCAATAGCTAAATAATGGGATAAGTGTATTCATTACAAAGGAGACTACTTTGAAGAGATTAGAGTAAGTATAGTGTGGATGACTACATGTGTTTCTGACAACCAAATGTTGAATGTTTTTTTAACACACCTCGTACACATATTAAGAATATTCATGAGTTTTCACGGCCGTTCAGAATCTTCTGGGGTATTATGCCATGTTTTTACAACTTTTTATTTCGGATCTTATTGCAGGGTCCATTACCAGGGCTGATGTGTAGTTGTAAGTGTTGATATTTTGATTTATGTATCGCTTGCAATACCCTATCAAAAGCAGGCTATTGCTAAACATAATACATAATACATTTACATAATACCCCAGAAAACACAAACCAGAAGAAGTTGTAAGATTGTTTACCTAAAAATATTTTTATAAACTTTAATTACCTGAGACAGAAAACAGTGCACTGACGCCATATCACAATCAAGATCAAATATTTCTGAAGATCTATGCAAGACAATAGCTACTGTCACATAGATGGGAAACATTGGGGGTGCACACAGGAAGTAATCGTACAGCCGTACTACATCTGAGTAGCGATTCAAACTGTGGCCAAACCAAGTCAGGTACCATGGTAGTGCAAAAATTGTTCCAACTGTTGATCTGAAAGAAATATAAATAGAATATTATTTTATAAGTATTTACAATATTAATGTTTTAAAAAAGATGGCAGTGCACACTGCCAGAATAATAACACAGCAAAATCGTACAAAGCAGCGAGATGTTCACATTGATATTTCTACCCTATAAATGTTTAACTGTAACCGGTTGCGGATATTTTATACGAACTGTATGTTTTTCAGAGAGGCGATTCTCGATGTTTCGTTGAATTCTTATTCAACGTCATCAGGAGGACGACCTTTACCCGCGGAGGTAGAGAGCAGACTGATGACTGCTTCCGAGGGCGTAAATTATATGCACTTCTTTGTGGAATGTTCACTTCTACGATAGAGGTCGCCAGTGTGCAATATGTACTAGTTACATCGGCGGACTTTACTGCGATGCCTCTCAAAGGTTGAATCAGTCCGCCCTCTACCTCCGTGGGAAAAGGTCGTCCTCCTGATGACGTTGAATAAGAATTCAATGAAACGTTGAGAATCGTTTCTCGGAAAAACAAACGGTTCGTATAAAATATCCGCAACCAGTTACCTTAACCTTAACTCTTTAATAACTGTATATGTATTTTAAAATAATCTGTCTCACTATTTTCCTGTTTTTTTTTTTTCAAACTGGCAGTGTACGTACTACATGTCAAACTTTTTACAGGAAATTGACATTTTCGCTTTAACCTTATTGCTTTAACGAAACTGTATTAATATTTTTATGAATAATAATAATGGAAATTTTGACATTTTCGCTTTTAAATTTATTGTTTTAACGAAACTGTATTAATATTACAGTATGAATATATGTCGCAGACTTCAAAATATGATTGAAGTCCAGCGTGGAATTAGGAGTGCCAGGGGAAGAATGTCATATATAACAGAAGACAAACGTCAAAGTAGGAATGCTATTCGGAAAGTGCTACGTATAATTGAATGGGAGAGTAATAGTAGTGATGGGCCGAGTCATATTTTTTCTAACTCAAGTACCTCGAGCTAAAATGTTGACTGACTCGAGTCGCAACTCGAGTCGACTCGTTGTCTATTTGAGAGTTGAGACTGCCAGATCGGTACGTATGAACGTCTATTACTGTACGGGTACGTCTTACGTATATTCAACTCGATATCACAAACTATGTTAGTCAATCAACTCGAGTCAAATAAACTTTTAGAAAAATAATATATAAATAAGGAGAAACAAGGATAAATAATAGATTTACGTATTAATAAAGAGAAAAGTACTCAACAATACGTTTTTTCTTTAAGTAATTTACTAATGTGGAGGTGTTACCTATGTCTTAATTAATTACAGGCACATAATTTGCATTTGACTCTGTTGTCATTATTATTTTAAAAAAAAAACTCCCATGCAATGCTCTTATTTTATTCTTTTCAGGCGGCATATTAATTGCAAACATGCATCACTATAACCTATTACTATATTCACGGAAAATTAAACGCGAGTAATTAATAATTACGCAAATCACATATAGCGGTCATGGTCCCGGGCCGGGTCGAGCGGCGCACGCCGTTCACAAGCTTAATTAAGTGGCGTCGTTCGAAAGTGCGTGTTAACTCGATTAATTTTGGCGAGTGAGCGAGTCGCAAATCGGTTTAATTCAACATTCAACTCGGTCTTCGAACGATGCATGCCACTTCGGTTCGGACGGTTCAAGCCGCCGCATGCCGTTTGGTCAGCCTCGGCTCTGCTCGGTTTTCGAACGATGTCACTTTAGCTCAGGACGGATTCGAATTATTCGTGTCACCGTTCGGTCGGCTTTTGTTTGGTTCGGCTAGGCCCCTCGGGATTCCGTCGCCGAATGGTGAAGTGTTCCGACGACAGCCGAGCGGCGCAGACCGCGCCATCTGCGGTTGTTTCGTTCAAACCTTCTCACGTGGCTTGAGATGACGATTTTAATCGAGCTGCCGTAAACGCAACTAGAGTCGACTCGGTGGCAGTATAAATCGATTTTTTCGAGTAAACTAACTCGAGTCACCCATCACTAAGTAATAGAAGAAATATAAGGCAAAGAATGCATGCACAAAGGAGGGTGGTGGCCATGAGGCAGCCGCCATAGCCGCCCGTAGGGTCTAGTGAAAGTAAAAATGCATATTACGTGTAAAAATTTGATCCTAGCTCAGTAGTACAAAACATTTTGCTTACAATAATGTTAAAGAATGTATCGATAATAAAGATTCAATTTTGCAGAATGTGAGCTGATAGACAATAATGTATTTGTCTTTCTTTTGTATTAACCAGTTCATTATTGAAGAATGTGAAAAATATCAAACATAATAATTTCGTTGTCTGTTCATCTGTCTCCGTAACTTTGTGTAAAATCCGTAATTTTGTTCAAATCCACTAAAAAAATTAAATTAAACGGACGGAGATGGGGCTTGAACCCTTGGTCAGCAAACCCGAACCGGCCACTCAATGCATGTTGCTACGGCCGCCGCTCTGTGAACCGCCAAAAAGATACTATAAATATATACTAGGGCTTCAAAGACGCGAACTGATGTTCCATCATTTTTGGCGGGTTGCAGCTAGTATATATGTACATAAAAAAACTTACACATGTTAAAAAATTATTCCTTAACTTGCTATATACATATTTAGATTTTATTTTATTTTTTAAACTACAACTACTAGCCACGAGGCTACAACAGGCCGTAAGGCCCAATGAAACACAACACAAAAATGCCCAGGCCTGAGGGAATCACATATGTGTATTGTGACTTCACCAGGAATTGATCCTGGAACCTCCACTGTGAGAAGTCTGTGTCAAGCCTTCAGTGGCGTAGTCCAGCGGTCTTGACACTGTCTTCTCACAATGATATTATATTTAAGGATTTTGGCAGTTTATCTTTGGGGTGAATCAATGTACCATACAGACAACTGGTGAATTTTAAGTTGAATTAAAGGTGATATGTGCCTATTATTTACAAATATGTAAGTATCAATATATCAACGATCCCTACGTATACCCACTGTCGAATCTGCAAAAAATCGATTTTGGTTTTACTATCTTAAATCATTTGATTTACTCTATATTTTCGTAAAATTTAAAAAAAAGTTTAATTTTCCTTTAATATTTGCTTTTTTCAAACTATAATTCAATTACTTTTTAACATTGTCCAAAATTATAGAGTAAATTGGATGGTTTTGGACAAATTTTTACAGATTCGACAATATTATCTTTGGTATCTATATATAATATTTCATTATCAATGAATTTGCAATATATGTATAGTTATTTAAATGAGAATCAATTTACACACCGATGAATAAATTCAGCAAGTTGTGCATTTTCAGTCTTAATAAGTGGCAGGAGATAGTTGAGTCTGTGTTGTGTTGGCTCCATGGTGGCTTGCATGAACGGAGCTAGAGGAGCTGACTCTCCCTGTGATAGCCTACACAGAAGAGGAAAGGACGCTTTGTCGCCGCATACGAGTAACAATGTTATAGCCACATCATGGTATCCCTTGAAACAAAATATAATAGTTATATACAACTCTGTAATTAAAAAAAATTATAAAATCCAAATATGTTGTACTTTATTTTATAACCAGGCTGAAATTACCGTTATTTTTGAAACAGCCTGTCTGCTTCGTATCGTACTTGGAATTCTTCTATCGTCTTAACTTCTCCTACTTGTGTTGTTTATTATTTTTTTTTAAATGTGGTTATTCTTTTTTATACAATGTTTTGTACCATGAGTATTTTATTTATTTATTTAGTGTATTAAGTCAAAAAGTGCAGTTTCAAAGTACTGAAATTTTATTTGAGTTACTTTGTTAAAGAAATAAACAAACTGAAAAATGATGTGATATGTACGTAGTATTTTGAGAGAAGTGTTCACGTTGTATTTCCTGCTTTTTTTCCATTTCAGTTTTTATTTAACAGTATGTAACAGAGTTAGTCCACAATACTTTGCAGGTGGATTCTAGCCTTGATTTTTAGTCGATAATGTTTAAGCAAGTTAATATCAATAGTTATTAAGATTTGCAATATCAATGTTAGCATTTTTTTTTCAATACTTCTAACTTGTTGTTTTATAAAAGTTGAACATCATTACATTAACTTATATTGATTATGATTTTTTTTTTTTGTTTCAATAAAAGTACAAAAAAAGATAAAAACTTTGCCATAAATACATATTATTTACAAATTCTGCAAGGTTTTTATCATTTTACTAGCTATAACCCGTCAACAGTAATGGACATTTTTTTTTCGAATTTTAACTTTAAATTAATTAATTATTAATTATTAGTTATATGCTAGCTATTCATACCTGACATTGCACAGGTCAAGGATTAAGTTAAAAATAAGTTTGTGAGAGGAAATAAAGGTTCCAATGTTTTGCAAAGCCTCTAAAAAAACAATATTCCCAGTTAATCTAGGCTGGGATGTCCAGAGGGGGAAATGTGGCCAATGTTTACTGCTAGGTCCTAAAGAATATATATGCAAAATTTGTAGAACAGTATAAATTTGCATTGAAAATATATCAGGAGAGGGGAAGGTTAGAGGGGAGGGTGGAAATGTCGCCTATTTTCGGGGTCTTAAAGAATAAGTATACAAAATTTGGATCAGATCGGTTGTACAGTACAGATTTGCAAGGAAAATATATCAGGGGAGGGGGGAAAGTCACCCACCAGGTCCCAAAGCATAAGTATGCAAAATATGGGGAGGATCGGTCAATCGGTACAGATTTCTTGAAGAATATATTGGGGGTGGGGAAGGGGTAAAAGGGGAGGGGGGAAAGTGTACAAATTTGAGTCAGATCAGTCAAACAGTACACATTTGTATGGAGTATATAACAGGGAAGGGGGAGGGGGAAATGTCACTTATGTTACCTATTGGGTCATAAAGAATAAGTATGTAAAATTTTATTCAGATTGGTCAAACGTAGAGATTTGCATGGAAAATATATCAGGGGGTTGCGGGAGGGGGAGGGAGGTTGGGGAGGGAGGAAATGTTACTTTTGTTACTCACCGGGTCCTAAAGAATAAGTATGCAAAAGTTGAGTCAGATTGGACAAACGGTGTAGATTTTTGTAGAGAACAGACAGACAGACATTGAGTTTTATAGATATGGATGTTCTTGATTCGAACATATATGTATATAGAATTTTCAAAAATTTGATAGTGTGTGGATGTTCTTAAGATGGAATTGGTGAACGTTACATTGTGTAGAGTGATCACTTAAGCCAGCTCATACCGGTCATAAGCCCTGAGCCATCGTATAAGATACTTCCATCCACTTTTCTCATATATAAATAGCTTTGTCTCTGTGAGACTTCTACAATTTATCTTTAATTTTTAAAAAAATCATCGAAATCTGACAATGAGTTCTAGAGATATCATCAAAAAAGCCGTTAAGGCGGTACATTCACTGCGAATGCATATTTCGGCATTTTTTATGAAAATGTGGGTTTTTATTATTCATTTATGTCAGAATTTATATGATAAATTGCAATTTTTTTAGGGTGATTACTTAGATAAAACCTTTGTTCTTATATAAAAATAATAAACTGAACATTATTTACAATAAATAAGAAAAATATAGGCATTAATCCACAGGCCGCGGCAAAAAAAACGTTTTTAATGTTCCCGGGAGGAGATTCGTTCGTTGAAAATTTGTATGTAAGCATAATGTTTTTTTTATACGCATAAAGTTTACTTAATTATCTAGAATCCGTACGTAGGATATTAAGAAATATTCAATATTAATAAAAATTATAATGTTTCAAAGATGCTGGAAATTTTTGCAATTTTGATGCTTTTCAAATATTGTTTATTCATATAAAAAGATGATTTTAAACAATATATTGTATCTATATTCGCACTTTGAGTCTTCATTCACTATTAAAAAGCTACATTTTTTATTAAACATACGTTAATTATTATTTTAAAATAAAAATTCTAAAGTGTGAAATGTGTCAAGAAATAGTTTTGAATCAGATGGCGCGTGCCGTGCGGAAGAGGTGGACGTTCCTCTGTAGTCCATACACTTTTTCATAAAAAAATCACTTTAAACGTGTTTTTACGCCAAATTTTACATTAGTTCAAAATAATACCATGTTATATATTCGAAAGCAATCTATTTGTCGCAGATAATAAGGCTTTTTTAAACTAATTTAATATTATTTTGCTTTTCTACTGATTAACTCACATTGAACGCTCGTCAGAATGACTGTCATACGCGAGCTTTGTGACCTTGTAGGTGGCGGTATATTCGCGAAGATGTCATTTTAATTTATAAAGTCAAGTAAGATATTAATTTACGACATAATTTTTAAAATATAGATAAATGGTTGTTAATTTTCTTTTTAATTCAATACATATTGTTGGAGTAGTTTTTGGTTTATTTTAGATAAAAAAATATTTGAATTGAATTAAATTCACAGTGTTTTAACATTTCAGTCGGAAGTCAAAATAATATCTAAATCTGCTTATACGACACAAGTTTAAATTTAAAAAACAGTGATATAAGAAAAATTGTTGTTAACTATTTTTTTACAACACAAAATTTATTGGAGGAATATAAATACGCTTTTGTAAATTCTAGACTTAAAACATTTAAAATTCTAATAATAGTACGCGAACATGACTTGCGTTCCCACATATTTTATACGTCGGTACTCCGTATGGTTGTCTCGTTTCCTTGCAACCTTTCTGTCTTTCAATGACATGTAAATACACGCTCGTGCAAAGTTTATCTGATATGACGTTTGTTCATATCTCGATCTCGTATTGAAGTAGCATGATCTATCGATGCATATCGCCTCTTTTGACAGCTTGAAAAATGTATGTACCGCCTTAAACATAACTTATGGGAAAAAGAATTTTCTTCATAATTTTTTTTTTGTAATTCTTCCCGAAATTTTAATATTTATTCTGCTATTCGGGGCCGAGACAAATTCCAGAAATCTAAGATCATAAAATCGTCGTTCTTGAGTTATAAATGGTGTAACTAATCCGACTTTGTTTTATATATATATATATATATAAATTAATACATTAATTAGTAAGTGTCTTGGGAAATAAATCTAAAATGTAAACTTTTATGTGTTTTGATTTTTGAAATTGAAATTGAAAATTTGAAATAATACTAATTTTGAAAACAGAATAATGTTTTCATTTCATTAAAACAATGAGAACAGCTACATATTAATTTTAAAAATGGAATGAGATCAGCTACTGGATTCTAGCTAAGGTTATTGATGGAAATTCGAAATTAGCATTATTGGGGATCTGACTTGAATTGAAGCAAATTAATTTTTTGTATTGCATATCTCCATATTAGGTCATGGTTGCTCGAACATTTTGGACTAATAACCAAGGCAAGAATCCATCTGTAAAGTATTGCGGACTAATTCTGCCGAATTAGTTCATCACATCATAGTCGAATTTGAAAATGCCAGAGTATAGGAATTGAGTGAATGGAACAGGTCTCAGATTATTCTTTTACCTTCTAAAGAGTTTGAACAGTATTTGTTGTATTTTTATTACTTTATCATTTTATTTTTATTACAAGAAATCTGTAGACATCAAAAATTTTCGCAATGTTTAAATCATAAAACTGAGAATAATTCTCGCGAAAATCATCCAAAAACCAGTAGGAAAAGGAAGACCATAGTCAAAGATGTACAAAGAGGTTGTGTTTTAAAGTCAATGTTCCAGAAAATACACAAAAAGAAGCCTTTTGAACTTGCTGGAAATGTGATAAGGTAATAAATTAATAGGTGAAAAAATATGGCAATTTAATTACAGATGAAGTGACTTGATGTGATGAAATCAATATTGAGGTAATTTTCTTAAGACTTTGATGAATTTATAAACTTAGGTTTGTTTATATAATTAAGTGATAAAAATACAATAATTTTTTTTAATTAAAAAAAAATGGAGATGCCAACACTGAATACGTGTCGCATCAATATTCTTACTATTTTTAAAATCGTTTGTGCTATGAAAATAGGACTGCCGGTGTCATGTCTATAATACTTTACAATAAAAATTAGGGTCTTAACCTGCACTTATTTGATAAACAGCGTATACCAGCGTTTCCTAGATGGAGTTCCGTGGGTTAAAATTAAACTTCCAAAAAAAAATTTTTTTCTCAAGTTAAAATATTGTAGGGACATTTATATTGGTGGCTGCATTTATTTTTTAAACATACTGGAGACAAAATATGTAGTCTCATTCCCAGAAAAAAAAACTTTCAATTCAAGGATATTTGACCTTGAACTAAGAAGACGTTTCACCTGCATTTCATTTTTGTAAAAACCCTAAAAGTATTTAAGGGGTTGTTAACGTTGTACAAAGTATAAATAGGTTCCGTAACTAGATTCAATCGGAAAGCGCTGGTCTAGTTTATAAATACAACAGTGTTAACAACCAATTTGAGCAAGCTACGAGATATTTTTTTCACATTAAAATGTAGAAAACACTTCTGGCAACTGAAAGATTATAAAAAGATTAAATGGTTTGTGTCATCAAATTAATCATCAATAAATATTGTTGCAATTAAAAAAAAGTTACCTGGTAGTATCTGAGGTGTGGGTACTTGATTATTACTCTGAGAATAAGAACAGTTAGTTGATCCTGGAGAGCAACCCTTTGTTCGTAAGGAATGCCCGGAGGAAATCTTTTTAGAGATCTATTTACATCTAAAACTACTTGGTTGTACTCTGTATGCTCGGATAAAGATGACAATGAAGGAGCTTCTGTTATTTCTTCTTCCGTAACACCAACAAACTTTGGCCAAATGGTGCTTCTAATTTGATCTGTAAATAGCAATGTTTTATTATTAATAAATGCACCATTATTATATGAATCATAGTCACGTGTAAACACAAAGAAATGACACCGCATAAAAAAAAAATTTACCATTAATTAGTCCACCCGGACTTTTCGCATATTTCTTCCATTGTTCAACTGTTATATTTGGGTTTAGTAATGCTGCTTCTAAGATTTTCTGTTTCATGGAATACTCATGATTGCTCTGAACTGTAAAAGTGAAAGTATTGTGAAATTTGCCAATAATATTAATGTTGTAAATTTTGTAAGGAAAGAACATTCTTAGGATAATTTTGTAAAGAAACATTATTACATAAAACAACTTGGTATACATAAATAATATATATTTAAATAAGCAAATAAATTTATAAAGATTACCGTGATCGAATTTTAAATCAGAAGGGGCAGCAATGTCATCAATATTTTTCGTGTCATTAACATCTTTAAAACCAGAATCTTCTTCAGATTTACAATTGAAATCATCTGAAAGTGAGCTTTCTTCTTTTTTAATTTCCATTGCGATATTTGATTATCATCCCCTTATTTAAATAAACTGTTAATCTTCAATTGATAAAATAAACTTTATACCGACAGAATCTGACAGCAAAGTTCTGTCATTGGTCATTGGCATAAAAATATGTCATAGGCTGTTTGTTGATATAAAAAACAGCTGTGTATTCACGTCGCATGAGGTAAGTACCAATATGATACAGAAGGGGCATTAATGAACAATATATACTCGTAAGTGATAGTGGGGTAGGAGGTACGCTATAGAAGATATAGAAATTCATGGCATACGGAAAAGGGAGAGTATTAGATTTATAAAATAAGGATATTCGTGGAAACATATTATAAATTACTTTTTAAGGTGAAGTTTAATTCAACTGATTAAGTATTGAGAACTAACAAAGTGAATGGAAAAAATAAATTACGGGAGAAATTACATAAGGGAAAAACCATAATTTAAATCATTTGAAATGTTTCTTATTATACCTGCTGTTACTTACTTCAGTGATTCAGTGATCTTCTGGAAGGCAGGACTTGCGCATAATTGCGACTTGCGCAACTCCATAAATCCACAATTTCCAATAAAATAAAACACCATTGTGGTCCACGCTTCTCAGAGCTAGTTGTTTGATCAGTAGTAATAGAATAGATTTTTGCATTTTCCACTAATCAAACAACCCATTTTTGCAAAAATCTATGTTTTTTTCGTAACTTTTACTAATACTACTGATCAAACAAGCGGCCCTTAACATACTAATCTGTAATTTCAGATTTTTCTATAAGAATTATAAATTAATTGATATCAAATCAAACGATCTATATTTTCTGCAGTTAACTTCAAATATATTTATTTTTATAAATAAATATCTTCAAAAATACTATACTTTTTTTGAGGGGTGGTTAGTGTCATCAAATGTTACAAAACTAAATCGATATTTGACTGACGGTGAACCGGCCGTGACGGTTAGCATCCGGCTAGTCATTAACGGTTGGTTGACCATTGGAACCCCCTGGTAGTGATAATCAAATTATTTTAACCGGTTATTTTAACCGGTTTCACATAGTTCACAAGTTATTTGAGATTTTTATGTAATTGTATCGATGATTGGTAATGAAGACATAACTGTTGTCTAGTGTGATAGAATTGCGAAAATCAGTTACCAATCATCTACAGAGTCAGATACCAATCTCAAATAACGGTTAGTATGTCACCGGTTAAAATATCATTATTAGTCCTCGGTGTGACACAGAGTTAAGTTAGATATTAAAAAAAATTTACACGCTGAGTCCAAAAGTTTCTCCATCTCTGGACCAGTTCATTTAAGTAGTTGTATAAGGAAATAGTAAATATTTCATTTCGTCATACTTCGCCAAAAAATATTAGGTATTGTCCAAATTTTCAATAGATTTTTAATGTTGTATTTATTTCCAAATTTTCCTCTCGGCGGTTACTTAATTAGAATACTGCATCAATGATAATTAAGATAACCATTTAAAGTACCTAATAGGAAAATTAAAATATTTGACTTAATATAATTTATCAATTATAAATTAATATAATTTATCAATGTTTAAAATATATTGTGTACATGAAATTACCTAAAGTGTTCTACAATCAAGTTTTTCAATCATCTATTGAATCAGTTGGGCCAGATCAGTGGTAATTAATAGTTAAGCAACACGCATAGATTTTTGCTTCTTCCACCGCTTCCCCCCAGCTTCCACCTATCAAATAACCTGTTTCGTAAAAATCTATGCTTTTTACTTTACTATTGCCATTAACACTGATCAAACAATCGGTCCCTATATTATGATGCATTATTGCATCCTTAGATTATGATGTAATTTAGGACATTCAAAATGTTTCGCATGTACTGTATTTGAATTTAAAACAAAATTAAAGCAATGAATCGGCATAGAGAGAATGGACAAACATTTTCTACAAATTTCTCTTCTGTTTCGCACTTTCTTTTTTTTTTATAAATTAGCTTCTTTATCTATTTTTCTTCATGACACGTACAACACTACGCAGTGCATCTCTAAGACATATGCGACATTGCATTTTCGCTGCATTATTTTAAAACAAATATTATTTTCCTAGATCGTAGATCGTTTTTCTTATTTTCTATTAAGGTAAACGCACCAGTAATGGACAAGGAACCAGTAATGGACAAAAAATAAAGAAATCATCTAGAATAAGAACTTGAACCGGTTTTTTTATATTGGCAACACTGTGACATAGACCATAGACATTGAGCCGTCAAAGTTTAACGTTTTATTCAATTCGGTCTGTTAGATAGACAAGATAGCGTGAGTGAAAAGTGTTTGTGCGATTGTAAATTGATATTAGCGGCGTTTCTTAAGGAAATTGTTAGTGCGGTGAGTAGAAATTTTCATCTGTAAACTTGTATTGCTTTATTTTAATCAGAATGTGTTTTGTTTGCTGGGTTAACCTTGAAATTAAGACAACAACGCACATTATTGTTACTCCAGAGAAGTTATGTTTGTTAATATTTTATTGATGTTTATAACTGGTGCGCTGTAATTGAATAGTTCCAATAATGGACAAATGTCGAAACTTAACATTACTTTTATGTATTCAGATTTTTAACTTATTTTACTCTAATTATAATTCTTTACTATAAGCTAGTTGTAAATTATAAAAATATTGATGTGTACCAGTAATGGACGTGTGTGTCCATTATTGGGTATTTTATAGGAATCCAGTTATGGACATTTATATAAAATGATTCTGATTCTTTGTTTTAGAAATGGCTCCTAAAAAAAATTATACGCCTCAACAAATGGGCTGGGCTATCGAAGCAGTAAAAAGAGGGTTGAAAATATCCGAAGCAGCCAAAAAGTTCAATGTACCTAGAATAACCTTGCGCAACAAAGTTACTGGTAAAAGTCCGGTTGAGTGCTCAATGGGACCTAGCACCATTTTAAGTAAGGAAGAAGAAAACATTTTAGAAATCTGGATTAAAGAAATGTTAGATAAACATATCCCCGTAACAAAAGAGGATTTAATGGACAGTGTCCAACGAATAATAGTCGATAAAAACCAAGAAACCCCTTTCAAAGATAACAGACCTGGCAAAAAATGGTATACATCATTTCTGAAACGACATCCTACGATTGCTGAACGTGTAGCTCAAAATTTATGTACAACAAGAGATAATGTTACACAAGAAGACATCGAGAAATGGTTTTCGGAAGTTGAAAGTGATCTCAAAGACAGAGGTCTCATTGAGATAATGAAACATCCTGAAAGGATTTTTAACACAGATGAAAATGCGTTTTTCTTAAATCCAAAACCAGGACATGTTCTTGCTAGAAAAGGAGATAAAAATGTATATGCTTCTTCAGGCGACGATAAAGAAAATTTGACCGTTTTGATTACAGGAAATGCTGCAGGAGAGTTGGCACCTATTCTGGTTGTATTTAACTATGCAAGAATACCCTCATTAGTTTCAGAAAATTTCCCCGATGACTGGGCCATTGGTCGCTCAGAAAGTGGATGGATGTGCTCAGGGACATTCTACGAATATATGGCAAACGTCTTTAATCCTTGGCTGACTAACAAAAATATTGAAAAGCCAATCATATTTTTTTTGGATGGACACAAGTCACATTTAACTTTGCACCTGTCGAATTTCTGCTCTGACAATGGTATTGAAGTCATAGCACTCAACCCAAATTCTACGCATGTCTTACAACCTATGGATTTGGCTGTATTCAGACCTTTGAAGTCGCTATGGCGAGAAGCGGTAAAGAATTGGAAAATACAACATTTGGGACAAGTGCTTAAAAAACAACATTTTGCTCCACTCTTGAAGACAGCCGTAGAAAAAATTTCTGCCGAGACAGTGAAAAATGGGTTTCGCGCGGGGGGACTGTACCCATTTGGTCCAGAGTACGTTGACATGACCAAAATTAAGAGTCAAAACCGAAAAAAGATTCAAGACTCTACATATCAAAACGAATTTTTGAAAACATTAGAGAACAAAATTGAAATAATTTTGTCTAAAGACAAGCTAAACTTATTCAAAGATCTTTATTACAAATGTCGCCCTGAGCTAGAAAAACTTTTGCCTAATGAAGATATATCTCTATATTTGATTTGGGCCAATAGTAAGCAAACTGACGTAGTAAATGAAGAATCTTCAAATCCCTTATCAGTAATGAATAATCCAAATGCCAATGATTCTCCAGGAGAAATCCGAACAATATCTGTTTTGTCTTGTAATACAAATGATTCCGAACCCAGCACTTCTTCACGTACCAATTGTTTGTCCAAAGAACAGTCAACATCCACAATCTCGGTTGATAAGTCGAATCCTGCACCAGAAACTGATAACCCAAATTTCAACGAGTCTTCTAAAGAAATCCGAACAATTCCTGTTTTGTCTTGTAATACAAATTTTAATGATTCCGAACCTAGCACTTCTTCACAAACAAATTGCTTGTCCATAAAAACTTCAGATCTCAATTCTTCGAATACGGAAAATGTAGGCCAAGAAGTTATACGAGATATTGATAATTCTTTCCCAAAATGCAGTCACAAAACACTAATAATTAAAATCATCTGCACCTTGACATTCAACATAGATTCTTCGATAAGTACTAGGCATACATGACTAGGTTCAAGTTCATTACTGGATGTCCATGACTAGGTAATGTTCATTACTGGATGTCCATGACTAGGTAATGTTCATTACTGGATGTCCATAACTGGTTTTTTTGCTGTCCATAACTGGTTTAAAAACTAGAATTTTTATTTGTTAAATAAATTAAAACCAGCTTTGCAGTATCTCACGCGTAACACTGTAGAAATATTGAATAAAGACAGGACTTTACACTTTAAGAATGTTCAGTACTGAATTTTTCACAATATTGGTAAAATTTCACAAATACCAATTTTTTTTTTCTTAAACTGTCCATAATTGGGGTGTTTACCTTAATTGGTTTTACATAAGAAATAAAATATAATATTTTGTATACCTATATACGTGTACTTGCTAATTAAGTATTCCTTTACAATGTGGGATTTACGTATTTTTACAGATATTTATCTATTATTAATCTTTAAGTAACATTAAAATAACTTATTTTGGTTAATAATTCAGTATATATTTCGTATATGTCAAAAAACAAATTTTTAATTCTTAAAAATTTAATTTATATCTACAAAAATTAATGCATTCGTTTTTCCTTCAGCCATACTAAAAACGAATCTTGAAAATTAAACTTTTCCTGTGTTAGTTAATGACAGCAAAATTAAATATTCGACCTTTGAAACAAATATAAATCAAATAAAACCCTCAAAAAAGGTCTATTTATAAAGGTCTAAAATTTAAACTCTAAAAAATGTTCCTAATAATTTAATTTCTCTTGTGAAACGTATATAAATGAATAATCTAAAAAAACGTCCAAGTAGCGTGTATTGAACCGAATTTAAAAATTAATACTTTAAATTTAAAACTCTTCTTAAAATGACACAAAGTAAATTATATAATCAATTAATAAATTACCAAACCCGCGATGTTTTAAAAATGAAGAAAATTGCTCCACATTGGGGGCCTTGCCTTATGTGGCTGAATGGGAGATGTATATTTTAAAATAATATTACAAAGTAAATAATTATCTTAAGTTTATTCAGTCTGTGTATCCCCCTAACGTAACGTCCGTAATATCGTTTGAATTCAGGGCTAAAAAAAAAACAAATTAAACAGCCGGCTTGAACCCCGGGCCAGCAAACCCGAAGGCAGCAACGATTGCGATGTTGCTACCGCCGAGCCTGCGTTACACGTTAAAAATACATTGCATATAAGACGCGAACCATTTCATGTTCTACCCAGAACAATCGCCAGGGTTTGAAATAGTATCTTTACTGCCGGCAGGGGAAATATATAGAAAAATGTTCAAATATTTTGATAAAAGTTTTTATTACCATTTCATGGGTGTCGGATATAAGTAAGTAGGTAAACACTTATTCTTTAGGAACCGGCATGTAAAAGTAACGTCATTTTTCAATTGAATATTTGGCATCCATTTAAATAACATTTTGGAGTATCAGTAGATTTATTGTATTAGATATTTCTGTAACTAGGTGTGTAGGTATCATTATCGTAATTATCGATTTAACATGATTCGTTTGCGATGAAGAAGCAACAAGTTTTGTTTATCCTATAAGTTAGAACCAGGTAATCAAATTATTTCCTACCTAGACGGCTGCAAAAATAAAATTCTGTAATCGTATTTCGGCTTTTTCCAAGTTTAAAATAATCTGTCATTATACAAGTATTTTGATCGGTATACTACGAGTTGGATAATTCTTGTTTGCACCGATATAAGTGCCGACTGGCATGGAGGGTCTCTTGAGCGTGGAGTTTGAAGTATTTGGAAAGGTCCAAGGCGTGTTCTTCAGGAAGCACACCGTCCGAAGGGCGACAGAGCTAGGGCTGCGCGGCTGGGTGAAGAACTCTACCACGGGCACCGTGAAGGGCAAGCTGCAGGGCGTGAGCAGGGCCCTGGTGCAGATGAAGCGCTGGCTGCAGACCACAGGAAGCCCGAATTGTCGGATCGACAAAGCCATATTCAAGAATCAGCACTCCATACCGATCTACGCTTACAATAATTTCCGTATCAAAAGTAATTAACAAACTTAAAGTGTGTAAAAAAACGATTTCTATCTAATTCTATTTTACAAAAGGGTATCTATGTTTTCAACCCTGAAATAACATTTTACGCAGTCAACATTTTTCTATTTGTGAGTCCAATAATTGCGAAGTATTTGTGTAAATTATTTTTAATGAAAATTGAAAATAATTAACAACTTGTGTGCAAAAAATTACAAGACGATCGTTAAAAATATTTTAGAATTTTTTATCGGATATTATCCAATATGTAATAAAAATAAGGCTATACTGATTAATCGGAACAACTTAGATTGGGCCAATTATTATTGAATCAATTTTCAATAATTGGAATAGTAATAATTTTATTTTAGATATATCAACTAATAAATAAATAGTGTACCAAGAAATGATCACCATCTAAGAAGTAAAATTTGTTACATGCCTGTAGTATTTCTTACAAAATGATGCCAATAATTGAACTAAACAAAAATATTTTTAATCTTCCCATATTCCTATTTCTAATAATTTTTTTTATTAATATTTATGAATGAAGTTCTATTTTATAATTAGAGTATACAAAGTGTGTAAATTACAGCATGGCTAGATATTCCAGTATTCTTTTACTAGTGCGCGAATATCATCATCACACTATGTCGGCTGTCCGTATCTTACCCAAGATTAAAAATTCAAATAAATACCGTGCTTTCCTATGAAATTGCTATTCGTAAATTAATATGCGATCAGTATCGCCATTGAATTCACCTAGCTAACAAT
This sequence comes from Agrypnia vestita, assembly GCA_016648135.1. Lineage (NCBI taxonomy): Eukaryota > Metazoa > Arthropoda > Insecta > Trichoptera > Phryganeidae > Agrypnia > Agrypnia vestita. Next base: position 165,566 of record JADDOH010000291.1, on the reverse strand, counting down.
TGGCAAAAATCAGTAGGTATTGCCAAAATTTGCGAAATGTGACATGAATCAGCCTTAATTATAAATCCATAATGATGTTTGTTTAACTTTTAAAATTTGTGCATTATATATGCACATTTATGTATTAAAAATACGTGAATGCTGTGAAAATATGAAATTAAACAAATAATTTTTTCTTCTAATCTGAAGTTTTCTTTAATTGTTCGATTTTATTATTTTATTTTCATGCTAATCCTTTTGAATTATTCTTCTTTCAGGTTAATAACATTCAGTCTACAGCAAAAACGCGATCTGAGGTTTTATAAAATCTCTGACTTGACATGACTGAATTGACTCTTGAAATCTATTTTCTTTTTATGCGATTTTAATAAGGAATCTATCCAATGACACTTGCTTTTGTCTCCTTTTGAGGATTTTGCAGAAATGTGATATTGTATTGTTAAACAGATTCATCGCTCGCGCTGCTACAGTCTCCCACTTTTTACACATCTCCCTAATCTCATTAGAAGTGAGGGATTTCTCGTTCTCTCGAACGAGATCTCCTCCAAAGCTTTTCGCTGTTACTCGCGATGCTGATCCAATAGTTCGTTGGTGATCAACTTTTTATCATATTCTCCATCACGTGAGGCTCGGTAGATAAAGCGTACTTATATAGTAAAGATATACTTGTACTGCAAGACCTCGTCATTTATCAAGATAAAAATTAAATGTTTTTGCTCCAAAAAATCCCAGCTTACTTACTGTACATTTTTTAGAAAAAAAATCTTATGCAATTTATAGATCTAAGAAAAGCTTTTGACATAATCTCTCATAACAAACTACATAGTAAATTAAAAAATATCGGTTTCGATGGTAATGTTCTTTCGTGGCTAAAAAGTTATTTAAGATACCGAAAACAAAAATTAATAATAAATGGAAACATTAGCACATCAGAAATCACAAATTTTGGCGTACCACAAGATCAGAAAAAATTAAAATTGAAACCAAAAAACATATATACAAACATCTACTAGACACATAATATAATCATGAAATTAAAATTCGTATTTATACCTTGTACACTTCTCTATACACGAGTCTTCTGACTCTAATAGAGACAGTAAATTAAATTGTTCCTATATTTGAAATCTTAAATGATAATCCTATATAATTGTAAAAAGAACAAAAAAATAGGTGGCAGTGGACAGCACTAGATGGGAATAGGTAACTAGCAAAAAAAACTTGTCAAAGCAGCAAATATAGGATGTTTTTTAGAGGTATAGAACTTAAAATAAAATAAAACACATAAAAATCGTGGAGATTAATGTCCATGGTTATTGGCTTTATTGGAAAGATATAAAATTATACAAATTCAAATATAAAATGATATTACCAGTAAAGTCAATACCATGGCAATTACCACGAGTTTTATGTGTTTTATTTCATTTAAAGTTCTAAACCTCTGTAAAAAAAACCATCTTGTTATACTATGCTAGACACATCCATGAATTGTGAAAAGGGTATGTACCTCTCCTTATATATTAAAAATTATTGTACCAATATTTCGGTGAGTCCATTTCAAATTAATTCAGATATATCTAAGTAAAATTTATTCTTGATCCATAAAACTGAGATCCAATTTTTTTAGAAACGATTTGCTTTCCGTTCACGCGAGCATTATTTATGACCAATATAACGAATTTTATTCATTCAACTAAGAAAATTTGCAAAACTTTCCTTTTGAGCGGTTTACCAAATTAATTGATTTAATGCCTGCATATTTTTAAATACTTCAGGTAATTGAATTCATCAGAAGATTTATTGCTTAATGTGTGCACCTACATAAAACTTTGATCATTACTCCCTTTATATTACCTCGTGGCGTCTGCTTGCTTGCCGTCAACAAAAACTTTGGATCGATTTTTGACCCTTTTCCCGTGATCCAGTCGAGCTGAAACTTGGCAAGCAGACTTGTGGCGACGATCAAGAAGATCTATCAAATTTTCGTTAAAAAAAATAATAATTAGAGTATAATTTCAGATTTTTAGAAATTTTATTGGTTTTTTCAAATTGGAATCATTAGAAATGTTTGATTAGCAACGCCGCGGCGGACCGATAACGTCGCGGAATATTTTCTAAATTTGAATTACTCCGTCGGTATAATAGGTACATCACTACGAATTTCGAAAATTTCAAAACAATTGGTTTACAGATGACAGCAAAATTGGGTTTTTTGGGAAAAAATCAAATAATAATTTATTTCTTTTAGATTTCTGCTTAGTTTTGAAGAATTCTACATTACTCAAATCTGATTCTGACTAAATCATTTGACGCTGGAAATTCATAAGGTTACGATATTGATGCTAATTGAATCTATCAAAATCTTGACATCTCAAAATATGACATTTTAGAAATATATTAAATTTCTTTAAGTTTAGTGTTATGTTATATGTTTTAATTCGCCTTTAATTATTGTTATATTTTACAAAGAAAGGGAGTATAGTAAAAACTTGGTTTTTATGGGTTACTTTTTTTAAAAGTATTAAAATAAGGAAATTAAAAAAAGGTTTTCCAGCTGTTCTGGAATAATTAAATATATTATAATATTAATTATTTCTAACTACACACATGTATACAGAATTTAATATAGATATGTCTGTTCTCTATACAAGTCTCTACCCCTTAATCTATCTATACCAAATTTTGCATAGTTACTTTTTAGGATTCTACGCTAAACATATGTATCCTCTCCTTGGGCAGCTGTGTGTTACGTTGAATACCATCATTTCCTAATTTTATTCAATTGTACTCTAGGATGCAGGGTGGTCTCTGATGGAGAATAAAATAGTCCAACCCCACCCATCCCGGACATTATATCCTAAAATCAACCAATCAAAGATGCCAAATCTGCTAACACATTTACAGACCTGCATATTTACACAATTTTTTTGTTTATGTGTTAGTTTTGGCATTCTTAGATGACACTGACTGACACCTGGAAGAAAAGCAAAACAAAACCCCCTATAACTAAATCTGAATACGGACCGCAAGTAGTATGCAAGAATTTTTAAAATCATACATTTTTGAGGGACTGTGCAGGGAGGAAAAATTTTAATGAATTTTACTTTATTTATATTGTATTAATAATCGTAAAAATAATGGTACAAAAATGAAATATTTATTTTATAATATAATCCTTACCTGTACGATAAATAATAATGTTGTGCATATTTGAAACTTGCATAAAAATGCTCGATTGATTTATAATACCTACGTGTTTTCGTGTAGATAGTTAATTACACGCCGTGGGTCGTAGTTATTAAAATCACAGATTCACAAATCGTGTATATTTTACAGATAAAGTGTTAAATTTCGATAGTGCATACTTATTAAAGAGTTAAGGTTGTTATTACGGTCGTTAGACATATTTAACTGTAATTTCGGATATTTTATACGCACCGTATGTATAACCGAGAAGCGAATCTCGACGTTTCGTTGGATGCTTATCCAAGGTCATCAGGAGGACGACCTTTACCCGCGGAGGTGGAGGTCGGACTGATTAGGTGCTGCTTTCTAGGGCGTAAATTGTATGCACTTTGTTGTGGAGTGTTCTCTTCTTCTACAATAGAGGTCTCCAGTGTGCAATATGTACTAGTTACGTCGGCGGATTTTACTGCGACTTCTCTCAAGGGTTGAATCAGTGTCGTTAGAACAGGGCGCCAAATACTTGATAGTTTGTAACTGTCATCTCTATTGAAATTGGGATGTTTGTATATTTCAATGGACTCCCTCACTCATCTGGGTATAAGGTACGGTTCTGTTGATAAGATTTTTGCCTTGTCAAGAAGAAGAGAACACTCCACAACAAAGTGCATACAATTTACACCCTAGAAAGCAGCACCTAATCAGTCCGACCTCCACCTCCGTGGGTAAAGGTCGTCCTCCGATGACGTTGGATAAGTATCCAACGAAACGTCGAGATTCGCTTCTCGGTAATACATACGGTGCGTATAAAATATCCGAAATTACAGTTAAATAGTGCATACTTACGTTAACTAGTATATAATAATAATAATAATAATAATTGGATAATTTGTATAGCGCCGTTTTCGCGAAATACTCACCTCAAGGGCGCTTTACACAGAGAAATTATTATCTTACAAGACAACTTACTGCTAGAAAAGAAAAAACTTATTTACTATTACTTATTCACTAGGTGGCATACAAGAAGTGGAATTAAAATTGAGTACTATAATAGTTTGTGAGTCCCTGAAAGAATTATGTGTTTTCGCGGAGTGCACAATATGAGTGGAAAACATTAGCTAGCGTTGTTGTGGTTAGATTTTATAGGTTTTTATAGGATTGTCTAAATAAATGCGTCTTAAGTTGTTTTTTGAACAGTGGTAAGCTGTCAGTTTGTCTCAGTTTGTTAGGTAGTTTGTTCCATAACTTTGGTCCAGCCACCGCGAAAGCACGATCACCGAAATTAGTTTTGTGGACGCGATTTACTTCAGCTAACCTATTTGTATTAGATGTTGATGCTGAGCGAAGTGTTAGTTGTCTATTATTTGCGGAGAATGGAATGCAGAAGTCGGTTATGTATTGAGGGGCCATGTTGTGAATAGCCTTAAATATTGTAAGGCAAAGCTTATATTCAATCCTCTCTGGACATCTAAGCCAGTGAAGGTTTTGAAGATGGTTTGAGATGTGCGCAAACTTTGAAACGCCGGTAATAAGTCTTGCGGCGGCATTAAATACAGATTGTAATTTGTTTATTTCCTGTTTCGGGAGATGAGCGTAGATACCATTACAGTAGTCTAAGCGAGAGATAACGTATGCATTTATTAGTGATTTTGTTGCTTCTGTTGGGATGCTTTTGCGAATAGATTTAATGCGGCGTAAATGATAGAATGCAGAGCTGGTTGTGCTATTAATTTGTTTACTAAGAGACATGCTTGAATCCAAGTAGACTCCAAGTAGTTTGACATTAGTTTTAGGAATTATGTCAATATTTGAAATAGAGAGTGGGAGTTTTTCCAACAGGTGTTGGCGTCTTCGGGTAGCTGTCCAAAGGAACTCAGTTGTGGTCGGGTTAAGTTTCAGTTTATTCGAGGACATCCAAAGGTTTACGTCATTTATGCACGTGTATGCATTTATGCACATTTATGCATATGTAAGTATGTTTTAACAACTATGTTAATTAGCTGTCAATGCATTTATGCACATTTATGCATATGTAAGTATGTTTTAACAACTATGTTAATTAGCTGTCAAAAATGACGGAACGTTGGTTCGCGTCTTTGCTAAGCCCTAGTATATATTTATATTATCTTTTTGACGCTCCGCGGAGAGGCGGCGGTAGCAACATGCGTTGAGCGGCCGGTTCGGGTTTGTTGGCCCGTGGTCTAAGACCCGTCTCCGGCCGTTAATTTGTTTTTAGCCGTGAATTCGAATGAAATTATGGACGATACACGAAGTTACGGACGGACAGACAACGAAATTATTATGTTTGATGTGTACAATATACTAGTTAACGGATACATTATCGGAATTTACACTTTGTTTCTAACATATATACGAGTAATATATTATAATGATAATATAACGAAGGGTCCATTGTTTTGCAAATCCTCTAATAAAATCAATGTTTCCTGGGCTGGTATGGATGGGATGTGCAGAGGGGAAATATAGCCTATGTTACCCGCCGGGTACTAAGGAATAAGTATGCAAAATTTGAGTCAAATCGGTCAAACGGTGTAGATTTGTAGAAAACAGACAGACAGATAGACAGACATTGAGTTTTATAGGTATAGATTTAAAAATAGATTTTAAACGATATAGCCTATTACTATTAGTTGAAATTTCTAACACGTTTATTTGTATTACATTCAAAGCGAACTGGAAACTTATATGATTCTTGACAGTTTTCAGCATAAAAACATTTTTGCCACCCATAGATAAATTTCAGGCGCCCAATTGCATTTATATTGAAAGTAATATTAATTACGTTCGTAAATATGTTAAATTATTTTTTGGACAAGAGAAGATAGGTACATCATGATAACATTTACCTACTCGTAATTTTCTGACAGCATTCTGACCATGAAATCTATTCGATATTCCTTTTATGAACGTTTTCATAAGTTCAAATATCCGTGGAGTAGCCAAGGTCTCGATAAATTTGTAGAAATTAATATATTTAGCTGATGTTATTTATGCCCGGTGATTAATAACGCGCTGTACGCTTACCTACTTGGTATTGCTATATATATTTAAAATAAAAATATTTGTTTGAAGATTATCTACCTACCTCTTCTATTATTTAGGCAATCCGCCAATGGAGAGCGATTTGTGCAATTTTGTCTACCCGTATAAATATAATTTTCCATGATTTGCAGGTAGGTAGTAGGTAGGTACGTCACACTTTTAATAATGTTCTACGAGCGTAATCCAAATACGCGTAATGCAAATAGAATAATTCTATAATTGTCTGCCACTTTGTCACTTAATCGTATATGAAAAAATATTGCTGTCGTAATTTTTTTTTTAAATAAATGTAGTAACTGAACTTTTTATCTATTTTTAATTTTATACCAGGAGGTGGGTACACACCAAATTTTCGATGTAAATTATAAAACAAGATATTTTTATAGGCTTTCTCTTATATTTCATTATTTACACATCTTTTATTATTCATTATTTATACTGCTTCATTATTTCACTTCTTTAATCTTTATTTATCTTTTAAGTTTTTCAATAATGCAAAAACAAAATAAGAATCAGAATCAAAACTATTATTAATATGCATAGGTATTATCTAAAAATTAATTTGGTTTGGACGACATGACAATAGCAAAAATACACGACAAACAATTTGCAATTTAACTCTATGATTGAAATTTATACTCCATCATTTTAAAACAAAAACGAGAGAAGTTGTTGTCAATTCCATTAAATATTAATCAAGTGTAAGCCTCTGCCTCGTGATTATTAATATTTCGCGATCCGATAATATCTCGAGATTGGTCCGCATTCACGTGCGTGAACGTCCGATGGCTCAGCGAGCAGCCGACACTTCCAGCTGGCGGTCTGACCACGCCGGGGATGGCGGTATTCCATTTACGTCTCGTTTATAAGACCAGAGAAAGCTATTTCGGATTCAGTCGTCGCGGGAAAGCGCCATACTAGACATCTCTCGCCAGCTGCGAGACGCTTCAGAGGAACAGTGCACAGATGCCAGCCATGGAAAACAGGTGGGCCCGAAATGTTTACGATTTTTTGCCATTCGCTCCATTCGAACGGAGAAAGTCGATTATAACGCAGTTAAGTGTACATATAGCATGCATTATGCATGTTTATATATCCACTATTATTTCACTTTTAATTAATTACCATCACTAGCGTGGTTATGTTTTCATTTGGTAATTATTATCCAACCTTTGTGCGATGGTTTTATAATTTTATTTTTATTTCCATCATTTAGAAGGAAAATCTCTGAATTACATTTTAAATCAAATCTAAAGTTATCAAAATATGTCGGAAAATATATTGTTCATCATTTTCCTTTAAAAATTATGATGATTAATTGCACATAAATATAAATGTTTCGTATAATAAACCTCATCCCCTTATTCAGTTTCGTGAAGAATTTTTTTTTTGAAAGCCTGAGAATGTTGAATAGTTTTATTTTAATGTAGGTACTGTAATTATAATTAATAAAATTACAATTGTCGAAAATAAAATTTGTGATTTGTGAGCAAAACCTCACGAAATATAAAAATTGCAATTTAAATCATTTTAAGAACAATTATAAAAATATAAAGTCTTAATCGCTATGTTCGCATCTGGTCAGAACTTCGGTTGGACTATTAATTATATTAGATCAGGAGTAAATGTTTGAGAATAGTTTTACAAATGTAAAGGAAAACATAATTTTGAATATAGCTCAAAAATACATATTTTATTGTCTAGTGTGATTGATGATAGTGATGATCGTTGTAAAGGGTTCTATTTAGTCTTGATATTAATAATGAAATTTGTTACAAAAACATTTTTTTATATACATATATTTTCTTCAATCAATTCAATTTGTACGTTCTATAAAGTTTGCTTGATGGAAAAAATAAATTGATCCTAATATGTAGGTATTGTGAAAAGACGTATAACCAAGATCGAAACTTTAACCCTCGCATTTGTAAAATTTGAATCGTGTAGTACATACATCACTATCAATATTAGTAATTCAATTGGAGCTTGTTATAAGTACCTATTAATAAAAATTAACATCTCAAAATTCTTACTCGCCAGAAGACAGAAAACTATTCAGGGTGTCTCGGATCTAGTAGTAAAAACTTCGGGGGAGTCTTCTTCATTCATCAGAGTTTGCACTTTTTTATTGTACAACATTAGACTATCGTGAAAGTAATTTATATCGAATATTAAAAATTCCTTCACTGTGATGCAATTCAAATTAAATGATAACGACCTTGCAGAAATTTGAAAAAAAATATAAGGTTTTGTCATTTTATTTGACATGTATTTTTTAATATTTCATTGATGAATTTTTAATATTACATATAAGCTATTGTATGAATAGTGCAACCTTTTATCGAAAATAAGTCAGAAAAATTGAAAAAAATGCAAATTTTGATGTCGCTTACTTCCGTAAATGTTGATATTTCATCTAAAGTATAAAGAGCATTTTCCATTCAATTGAATGAAGAGGAGTCCCCCGAAGTTTTGCTACTATCTACAAGACACCCTCTACAAGCAACATATTTGTTATTCACATGTTTATTATGAGTGGCAATAAACTTCACAAATTTCGTGATAAGTACATCAAATTTCAGGGGTGAAACTTGTTTTGTCCAACCAGACTTCTATACAACTGATGTTTTTAAAAACATTAGGTTCTCTTAAGTTCTCTTAAGTTCAAACTCTGGATTATTTAAGAACCAATATTCCCTGTTCACATCTTCTTGAAAACTGAATCTTAAATACGATGTAATTATATAATTACGTAACTACTTGAATGACTGAAAAGAGAAATACATCATATTTTTGTACCTACTCATCTTTTGGTCCTTGATCCAATGCGGGTCAAGGCGTATCCCAATCTTTAATGCAATTTTAATGCTGAATGCATTCGTTCTGCCAAGTGTGAGTTTTTAACTATGGACGAGTGAAAATTGAAAAAAAAAATACTGCATAAATCGATAACGCGTTGAAGGAAATATTGGTTCAAAAATTTGTCAATTTTCTCAAGAAACAGCAAGAATAAAATCGATGTAATAAGGAACTAATTAATATTTTACCAGCTTTTCCTTAATTTTTACACACGTGTGTAGGTATTATGTATACGGAATATTACAATTTATAGTTTGAAGTAGATCGCGTGTAGGCACGTTACGAAATTAGATAACTATATAATTATTTCATATAACCGGATGAAAATGAAATCAAAAAAAATTTAAATGAATTGCGTGCGTGACCACTCCGGCACTCCTTGCAGAATACCCACCGATGACCGGTGTTATCTCTTCATTAAATATTGAATCGGTGAGCTCACGATAGTACGTTATAAAAATACAGATTCATAAGCAAAATAAATTAAAAAGTAGGTAGTTATAAAAATACAGATTCATAAGCAAAATAAATTAAAAAGTAGGTAGTTATAAAAATACAGATTCATAAGCAAAATAAATTAAAAAGTAATGTACACGAGATTATCAACATTCCAGATTTCGTTTAAACATCACTAAAAGCACTCGTTTCGCTAGGTTAGTGGTGGCAAACCTAGCAGCACAATTCGTGTTCTGATAAAATATTGACAAAACATCCAAGCGCATTAAAATAAAATATAAAAGAACTGCCGTAAAATAACAAAAAAATGCGTGAATATTTTGGTATTTAAAAAGAAATCTACACTATTTTCTTTATGAAAGTAGAAATCTAAAACATCAGTACCTAGGCTGAGTCGAATTCTCCCTTATTCTAAAAACAATAAGATTGTTCTATTTTGAGTTTTCCATGTTACTGTGACTTTTTTGGCCGACGATTCGGATCACATTACAAGATCCATCATCAGCGCCGATGTGTGAAACACGGCAGAATACCCCAGAAAACTCAAACCAGAAGAATTATAACGACTGTAAAAACCTGAAAACAATAATAAAAATTGATTTCACGATTAAGTCTACATATTTTTTTTATAAAATAATTTGTCCTATTCACTTGTACTATACAATTGTTTATTTTTATCACACATTCCGGACTCCCACGATGAGCCTTTATATAAAGTAACGTATTTGTTTTTATATTTAAAAAAAAATATAGCACGATGGTGGCACACTGAGGGGTAGGGGAAAATGTTCACGACACCTGTACTGGGTAGTCTGATCGCACTTACATATTATATTTGTGTGTTCAATGCCATGTTTTAAATTCAATTGCAAATTGTAAGAAATACAAATATTTTTAGAATGTTTCAGGGTCGAGTCGCCTGCATTTTTTCAATAAAAATAGAGAAAAAAAAAACTCGTAATTGTTATTCTCGTGCAAGACAATCCGAATTAATGGCCAAGTTTTAGACGCGGATGAGTTTTTAACTCTCAAGAATGGGTCTTTTCAGTTGGTTTAACAACATTGGGTCAGGACAAAAAGTGAAATCAATTTCACGGACTCTAACACAGAATGCGGATGAATCACTTGAATAATTAATAATGTTTAACACCGCGAGTAATAAAAATATAATTATATCACACAATTATGTATTACAAATTATTGAATGCAACGAAAGTTTTTTAAAGCATTACACATCCTGGCCATCGGTCAGTGACAGGGAACCAGGTTTAAATAGACGATTAGAGAATATGTGTTTTTGCTACACATTTCATATTAGGTTAAAACTAACATCAATTGGGTTAACTACAAAACCTGTTGTTTTTTAAAATTACTTTACACAAGTTCTATAGAACATCGTGACCCAGAGAAACTTGAATATTCGGCACAATATTATGACGATTAATGATATTGTGTGATGCAATATTTTAATTCGATTGTAAGTGCTGGCTGTCATAGACATTATTAGACTTATTTCTTTTTACTTGCTTTGATTAAAATAAATATTAAATAACTATAGACGCCGAAACTTTTATGTAATTTAAATATGTAGCAAAGACGAAGATAATGTGTGGTTGGAACAAGCAAAATAAAATATTTGATAGAATTATTTTTACTTCTAAAACGGCAAAATACTGGTATGTACTTAGTATTAAAGATTTTTCTGCTCGGCACAGGCATAATTTTCTTTATGATCCAAAGGACAAAAGTATTTTGCATGGGCTAAGCAATATTTTAATGAGGGATGGTACATTCTATCGGTGATTTATCGTAACGTACATGCTGAAAGTAACTATGTAACATCGTACGTTGTGTGCGCCAAAATACTTTTGAGATTAATTACGATTTATCGAGGGTATTTTGCAGAAAGTTTTTTTTTAATAATACGTCGTTTATCGAAATACACGCCGCTTCTATAAAAGTACCTACGCAAAATAATATTGCAAAACTGTTAAGAAGTTCATGTTCAGAAAGTCAGCGCATTGTCTGTAGGCATTTGATGATATTATATTCGTATGTATTTTTAATATCGACAATAATAAAAACCCCATTAGGGCAAAAACCACATCTGGAATCCGGACAAAAATGACATTCTGGCATGATAAACAGAATACAATAACGGCTTTACATAGTTTATCACTCCCGTGCAACAAATTGATGTGCATATCACGTGACACATCAACGTTTGATTTAAATTATTTATCTTATCTGAATATATGAATATAAATTTCAGAAATCTTGCAAAAAATGATTCGGTGTAATTCCCATAAAACGAAAGTGACCTCTAAAGAACGTTTATAATGTATTATCGCAGGTCAGTCGAGCAATAGAATAAAATTTCACGCTTAACACTCGCACGCACCGCGTTTACTCACCTAATTTATTTTTTATCTATCACAAATTATTTAAAAAATGCAATTTTACTAGTAGGTCGAGACGAGTACGCGTTTACGAATGCAGTTATTGAATAATACGTAATAAAAACAGGTAAGTTCTCGTTTATATGTAGATACTTTCTATACACCAGCCAACCACATAAACAACAAAATCTAGAGCGCATACCTTGTATGAGAAAATGTAGGCAATATTAGATTTTATTTTATATTCTTTGATTGGCGATTTTCTGTCTTCAACATTTTTTCCATTGCCAATCATAATCACTTTTAATTATTAGTTGAGCAACGACTTTCATCAACCGATCTTTTAAAATTAGGTGGGACAGACAGTGTGTAGCATGTAGAAATGTAAAATACCCAAGACGACGGATTAATTGACACATCGGCACGCGATGGATAACTGAATGACCCACAGTGATTAGAAAAACGATTGGCGTGCGCAACTAGCATTGGATCGAAAATTTTCGAAAATAGGCAACGGTGCTTAGAACACGTAAATTGGTATCGAAATACCTTAAAAATAAAAAATTCTCTTCGTCTCTTAAATTTTTTATTCATTATATAAAAAATACATTTGTTTTCTGATTTTACCTATATTGTATCGTGTAAGTGTAATAAAATACAACATAATACTTTTAAATGCCTGATATGCACGTTTATATATAGTTATCTAGTTACATCTACAATAGACGCAAATGTGGATATTGCAGACCTTGACATTCATTCAAACTGACTCAAACAAATAGTGCTATACTTAAAATACTTGAGCAGTAAGCAATTTTGTGGTTATACACTGTGACTCTAATTTTGAGATTTGTGTTTGATTGGAACGATGATTTGCAACTGATTATTCGTAAATCAGCATATAATCACTGGTACTTACACTAAAAACTAAGCCTCCATGTTAAATGACCGTTATCAATCATCGTTGCAATCGAATATCAATTAATTATACAACGTTTTTTGTTGACCTATCGGTCAAGATGATCAACTTCTTGAGATGACAGTTGAAAATCTGCACAAGAATTATTATAACAATAAGAGAATTAATTTCCACCGTCATTTCATATGTAATAATAATAATAATAAGACAAGGGTTCATTCCTACGATACGAAAAAGAATTATGTTGTGATATTTATGATTACAATTTAGGTGCATCACACATCGCACAATGATTTACGCTTTCATTGATTCATCTGTACGCAAAAATTGATTTCTCAGTCCATCGAAAGTCTTTCTCGTATTTTTGAAAATGAGAAATCGCTGGAGTTGCTTTCGACACGGGGTATCGAAAGTAAAACCATTCGAATTGAATTAATAGCAAGTTTTAACATCGATTTCTTGTTATATCCGTCGCGCTAAATGCTAATAGTGATTTCTTTTTATATTTTACGATTCCGTTACACATAATTAGTTCGCGTAATTAAAAGTATGGAAATCTGTACTTAAAAATAGTTAAACAAAAGTTGTAGAAAAACAAAATATGTAATGTTGTTGATAGATTCATCATTATGTAGTCAGAGTATAAAATTGTAGTGGGGTCAAATTTCGCCTTTTTTCTAATCACATAGGTAGGCAGTTGAAAATTGTTATTATTCGGATACATAAAATATGTTATCGAATGAACAACTTAAAATTGTAAAATTATTTTCTTTCAAATGATTGTGAAAGTGATCATTTGCGGTCGGGCCGTTCACACTCTGTTTAATATTATCGGTTCATTGAACATGATGGAATAAAAGTCACTTACATTCTTTGGAATCCAAAAAGAATATCTTTTGGCTATGTATTGTTTTGTATACCTATTGTTTGCACCTACAAAAAAAATACGGAATGCTCGCGGACGTGAATGTAGCCTAAAAAGTTTTTGTTACTAAATTAGCTTATTTTAGGCAAAAAATAAAAAATTAAATGCTCAAAATGTTTTTGATTTATTTTTAAAATAATCGGAAGCTCTTAATATGTGATTAAATTATTTTTTGTAGAGTTTCTTTAGTATTTGCACTTTTAATAATTTCTAATTTTAAGTTTGTAATTCGTGGTGGAATTCCATTTGAATGATTAAATTAATGATTAATTAATTTAATCATTGAAATTGAATTCCACCACGAATCACAATATTCAAAATTAAAAACTCTTAATATATCTTATATTGTATATGTACAGCAAGCCGTGTGGTGTAGGTGTTAAAGACTTCTTACAAGAATACGAATTCATACTAGAAGATAATATTAAAACCATGCATATTAAAAGTTGCTGTGAGTACGTGAGTAGAGGTACGCAGTCAATATTTTCCCAAAAGGTTAACTGATACGGCAATTATTAGATACACACTTTCCTATATACTGCATGCATACTTTCATATATCATATATGCATGCATACCATATACTTTCCTATATATCAGGAACATCACTTTATTTTCCTATACGCTATCAACACACTTGACATTGAAAGAAAGTTATAAAGAAAGTGCTCAACACTTTTCCATGATTTGCATGGACTGTTGATGGAAACTTTTTACTTTCATGATGAGTCAGAACATTAGATTCATCTATTTAAATGACGAAGCTGATTTATTATTTTACGCGTGTTCGCGGTATAGAAAAATTACCATGTTAGTGATCCAGCCATACTTACACGTTTTAATAGGAATATTGAGTGTCTACTACTATCTTACTTTCCAATCAATTGTTTCAGTGACCAATTATTTTGTTTGGTTTTTTTTTTATGAATAGTAGTTTGTGTCTTGAATTTTTAAAATATATTTCATTACTGACAATTGAAATAATGTTGCTTAATTGCAACTTAAAAAAATGTCACAAGATATGGTAAAAAAATATTGTTTTTTTTACAGTCAGTGGGTTTAGATATGAACTATACTTGACCTATAATAAAACCAATTAAAATAATATTTATAAGAAATAAATTGCCAGTTTATATTGCAACTTTTTATTCATATTTTACATTTGCACGGGATGCGGTAGGTACCACTGATATGATATACCATCTGATATTTCTTCAGGCTTGTCCTGGCTACTTTGCTAGACCACCGGTTGTGTTAAAGCTTTTTTCGTGCTGCATCATCACTTTTTTTGTAAACCAATAAAACAAATTCATAATATATTAACTTTATTTACTTATTTACTTTTATATTATGAAAAGTCTACAAGGTATACAGGGCGTAGCAGAGCAACGACACAATACATTACAGGTAGATTCCTAATTAAATTATGAGTCAACAGTGTTCAAGCAATATGTCCCAATATTAATAGTTATGGAGATAAACGACTTCAAAGTTGGCATTTTTTTATATTTCTAACATGTCTTCTATAAAATTTTGGACTATCAAAAAAGTAACTTATATCTAATATTAAAAATTCATTCGATTTTTATACAAGTCGAATAAAATTATTAGAACCTTGCAAAAAAAATCTGGTTCAAATTTCTAGAAGGTTTAATAATTTTATTTGACTTGTGTATAATAGCGAATGAATGTTTCATATTCGATTTAAGTTAATTCTAAAATAGTTTAATGTTCAGAAAAATTCTCAGAAAAATTGAAAAAAAACTGCTAATTTTGAAGTCGCTTATCTCCATTACTATTGATATTAGGACATTACTGTTTGAAGATTATTTAATCAGAAATCTATCTGCAAAGTATTATGGACTTGCTTTGCTACACCCTGCATAATGCACAGTTTGCTTATATTACTACTCTACTAAATAAAGTTTCACAAAAATATTTTTTTTAATTGTTTTATATTATGGACATCCCGTTACCGTACATTTAATCGTTACAGATGAGATAGTTGGTAACTTAACGGGAAATTTATAATTATCTTATAAAAATAATTTAAATTACATTGACATTATTCAATCTTATATTGTACTGCGATAAATTTTATAATAAATCGTTGTTGCAAATACTTCATTACAAGCTTCACAAAACCGTGGTCATTGACTCGATAAATTAATAATAACAAGACAATTTTTTTCCCTGCATAAATAGGTAGGTCATTTTAATACTTCCGTATTTTTAGGGGTTTTTTTGTCTTCGTGTATTTCGTTCGGCGGATTCAATGTAAGGAAATATATCTCAATTTTTAACATTTTCACCGGTTTCTTGAACGTATTCTGTATTTGGGGAAATATTTCATTACTTATGGATAATTTATGTACCTACAATATTATGAGCACCTCGTTAAAAGTGATCTCGATATAATTTTGTAAAGCTACGATTAATATCTATATTCCGGATACAAAATATGTGAACGCTCGGACAAAAACGAAACCCACATTATTTGTAATTTTTTCTTGCACACCGTGTGCAAAATGTACAGAATTTTTAATGTATGTACATAAACATATCTATTTGCGTAAAATGTAACACTTGTCGATGAGAAAAACGTGAAGTGTTGTGGAAAAAATGCAAATATTAAATAATAAATATCGAGAATTGTGGCAGTTGTTGAATTTTGTGGCAGCTGGCTTGGAAAAATATCTTGTTTTGAAATAAGAATAGACTCGTATGTATCTACTTAATCCAGCGAATTTTCCATTCAATGAAAATATATTACAATGTCTGAAAGCGTTTTCATTTTAATGGTCGAATAACGCAAAAATAGGCCTGAATTTTTTATTTATTTTTTATTTTCTTTTATGGACTAGTATAGGCACAATATTTTTATATGTATGTTCTTACTCTTAGAACGCAATCATTAGATTTTATCCACAGACAGATGATTATTAATTGAGATAAATTATATAAGTCTCACAGACAGATAATATGAAAATGGACACCAAAGATCTGCTGCAATTGTATAAGAATTGCAAAAGCCTTCAAGAATTTGAATTTGAAAATTGAAATTTGAAAATGGACACCAAAGATCTACTGCAACTAAGCAATTGCACAAGAATTGCAAGCCTTCAAGAATTTCAATCAATAAACTTATATAATATTTTATGGCTCTTCGCATTGTCATCATTAAATACTTGTTTTTACATCGTTCACTTATTTAAAAACGAAAATAGAAAAGCAAGACAATTGATATTGTTATTCTCTTTGTGTACCTATAAATTAGGCTGTTTTTCTTCCGTGTGTGAATTTTATAGCTTAGAAGTATGAAAGTGGAGTAGCTTCTAGTTTATCGTGTCGATCAACAATTTTCCACATTCAAAATAATTGTGACAGATCTGTTTTTGTTAAAAAGCAAGAATTTGTTAAAAAAAAAGAAATGTTGTTGCATGGTAGTTGCATAATTTCGTGGTCTTCGCGGCAATATAATGTAGGGTAACTTTCGGGTGCATCGCATTACGTGGACGCGATGTTTAAATAAGTTCACACGGGTAATGGCTACTCGCAATAAAATAGTGGAAATATTATCGAACAGGCAACGATTCTTAATATATGATCTCATGTCGGACACTTACGAGCGTTATGTGACTGTCGACAGCCAGCAAGCCAGGTGGCAAACCGGTACTTCGCAGGCTGCTTGGAGTAGCTTCGAAGCCGAAAGGATCGCGTCGGGATTAAATAGCAATACCTTGTCAATGCTGTGCATTCGCTGCCAGTTGACAAAAGTCAAAAGATGCAAAGCTAAATTATTAAATATTAAAATACAGATTATAATATTGATAATTATTCAAATTTTCCGTGCACTATTCTATCTTGGCTTATAGTTCTTGCTTATCTTCGCACTTTTTCGCATATTTTCAGGCATCTTAAAATATCCGATAATTAAATAAAGCACAACTTGGTATACACCATTAAATATTTATTTTCTTTATTCAATATGAATAAACACCTCTACATGTTACGGGAACAAAGTTCCCTTCCTCAGGAAGATACAACGTATTTTGTGAATTTTCATTCTGCTTTTGCCAATTTAAAGGTAATTAATTTCATGCAAATTTTACTCATGCGAAATAATTTATTATACCTACCTTTTAGATTCAACTTCCTTTTCCTAGGCTTCTAAGCTCGAAATATTATACTGAATACCAAATAAATCATGTTGACTACATAACGTAGCATTTTCTGACCTCAACAAACATTGTTTTGACATTTTAAGTGATTATAATACGTATTTACATTTATTACATGAATCAGCCACGTACCTAACTGCACCAGTGCAGTCAATGCATCTATGTTAAACAGGGGCCTAAAAAATCCGCGCTTTACAAGACTTTTACTTTTGATACTTTTGTGAGTATCGAAATTTTTTGTTTAGGATCCACAGAAAGAAATGGAAACTACGCAAACACAAGAAAACATAAAAGCGAAAATCGTCGTAAGGCTCTTTTTCAGTTCAAAATGCATGTAAACGCTTAAAAATACATTTGCGCTGTTAAAATTTATTGAGTGCGCTATTACGCTAGTTTTTTGGTGAAAGTGTTTATGTTTTGTGAGTATTATTAAGCACAAAAAGCGATATTTTCTTACTATTTTATATAATGGACGTAGTACTTATAAATTATTCTATTTTATATACCATACACAGGGGGCCTTTTCTTTCATTTTGCATCGGCGTGAATGTATGCATACATTCATGTCTACATATGCACGTAGGTAGGTACTCAGATACCGACTGAGCGAAGCTTAACTTGTCCTGCGCGAATTCCGCCCCGGGACAATCACGGACTCATTTATAAAACCTTTTCACTTTCCTGTCGCAATACTTTTTTAATCGAACGACACACGTAAATTGTCTTAAATCAGGGTAAGTATGTCTATATTCGATCGCGTGTGGCTATGAAATCTAATGGGACATGCCCACATGCATTCATCAACGCTAGCATTATATTGTTCATTGCTCCGAGCAGTCGTCGGCTTGTTTTCTAGGATTTGCAAACACATTGCATAATTAACGCCTATGTCGATTATCTCCGGCATCATTATTCTGAGAAATTTGAATAAATCAATACATCAATTCAATGCTAATATGTTACAGATTCATTCATGAATCAGCATTAAGTTACGTATTAATATTGTCTGTCGTATATGTGTCATAAGCCGTAAAAAAAGTTGTTTATCTAATATGAAATTTGTTGCAACATTACTGTGTCAGCGTGTTGTCGGCAAAAACTGTTACATTTATCGCCCAGCGGATCGCGAGTTATCTTATGTCTTACAAGAGTGTGAGATTTTCTCTTTTTTTTTTAATGTTTTATTAATTAATTTTATTATTTTTAAATATTTTTATAGTATTATATAGGCCAAACAGAATAAAAAATAATGAAGTCGTGTCTTATGAAAGTGTTATGTAAAACCAGAAATTTGTATATCTGTGTAATTTTACTATAAACTGTTCTTCTGAACCATATTATACTTGGTGTCTAATAGCTAGTACCAAAAACTTCGGGGTATTCTTCTAAATGTTATTTCGAATAGACAATATTCTTTACACTTGGGTGAAATATCAACAGCTATTGAGATAAGAGACATCAAAATTTGCATTCTTTTTAGTATTTTTGACTTATTTTCAGTTAAACGTTGGACCATGTCTACAGTAACTTATATGAAATATTTAACATTTATTCGCTTTGATACAAGTCAAAAAATTATCAAAACCTTGCAGAAATTTAAAAAAAAAATTGTTATGTTTTAGGATTTTATTAGACTTGAATATAAGACTTTAATAAAAGCGAATGAATATTTGATATTCCATATAAGTTACTGTAGTGATACAACATTTTACAGAAAATAAGAAATATTGAAAAAAAAAAAAATTTTATCTCTGTAACTGTTGACATTTCAACCAAAGTGTAAAGAATATTTTCTACTCAAAATTGTATGTAGAAGACTCCCCCAATACTATCTACTAGCTACGAGACACCCTTTATAAATAAAAAAATAATAAGTCATTGTTTTATTTCTGAAAAAAAAGTGGACTCACCTATTTCAGACAAGTATAATTATTACATTACAGTTAGTAATTTTTATTTTTTTCAGGTGTATAAAAATAGTTTTGTTGGTGACGACGTTGGCAGCCGTGGTGATAGCTCAGAGAGATTTCGAAGAACCGCAACCGAACCGACCGCAAATTCTGGTTCTGAATCCACAGGTATTTAAAAATCCATAACCCTTAAAGATCACTGCCTTAACTCTTTAATACGTACATTTATAAAAAATATTTGTTTTAAATTCCCAAAATCCTTCCAGATACTACTTCAATGTATTTTAACCCATTGCACTCGAAAGTTCTATTTTGACTTATTACTCATTTCTCGATCAAATTCCGTAACTTATTACTATTTGATTGTACTAATATTATTTTTGTTCAATTATATTGAAAACTAAATTTAAAACAATATATTAAAAATATTGAGAAA
This sequence comes from Agrypnia vestita, assembly GCA_016648135.1. Lineage (NCBI taxonomy): Eukaryota > Metazoa > Arthropoda > Insecta > Trichoptera > Phryganeidae > Agrypnia > Agrypnia vestita. The sequence continues at coordinate 145,236 of JADDOH010000291.1, read as the reverse complement.
TAATACTTTATTTCCTTGCCGCCTTAGCCATTTGCGTGCTAAGGGTTAAAACTTTAATTTAATTCTGAAATTTTTGCATATTATAATATTTAAGAATGACTTTAAATAAAGATTTAATATAAAAATATCGTAATTACGGGTGATATATGTGAATAAAATAATTTAGAATGTTTGAAATACATATCTACGACTACCAAAAGTTTTTCAAAAATTCTGAATTATATTTATTTGTTCGGACTAGCATAGACCTGCCTATTGACTAAAATCACCGGAGCTCGATGCTCATCCAAAAGATTCAATCATTAATATTTTCAGTAAAAAATGGTAGTTGATGCGACATTTTTTTATAAGGTACCTACTAATATTAATATTACAATTGTATTTCTGAATCATTTACTTTTTTCGAATGACATATCAGAGAATAACGAACAAAATAAACATTTTTAATATCCATTATTATCTAAGGTAAGTACCTAGACCCCTTTCCGTAGAAAGACAATCGAATTAGTATGTGTAAGCCGTGCGTACGACGCACTTTGTTTCGTTGTGTTGGTAATTACGGGTATAAACACCAACACAACGAAACCATGTGCCTCGTATGCACGGCTTACACGTACTAATTCGATTGTCTTTCTTAAATGGAAAGAGGTCTACTCGTGTATTGCTACATACGACCTTACATAACTCCAGAAGGTACTGTAGCAGGTATGGCGAACATTTTAAGTAAAAATACGGAAAAACTAATAATGTCACATCTAGAGCTGTCAAGACTTAACCGATTGACTGTTTGAAAAACGGAGGTGCGGCGGGATACGTGTTTATATTTGTGAGTGAGTTGATTTTGTCGGGCTAGGATCGATTTTTTGTCACAGAGCTTATACATATCGGTGCGTACGATGCGTCGGACACAATCTCCTTTCTCAAAGTAATTGGTATTGGTAAACGCCGGCGTGTAGTCTTTTTCACGCATTTCACAGGCTCGCCATCACTTTACTGTATATCGATATACCTACAACATACTAAGTAACATTTAATAACTGCATTATAAATTAATATCTTTTTTAACAGAAAATTTCTCTTTTAAACAATTAGCCAAAGAAATTATTTTTCTTTCAAAATATCACGTCCCAATTAAAATGCGCGATAAAGATTTTAATGTGTTCATTTCCCCACATTTCGGAACAATGACATTTTTTCTTTTACTACATTACCTAATCTAGAATATTTTGGAGATATGTGATTCGAATAATGGTAGGTACATAAAGTGCAGTATTTATTTAGAAAGTATTATTGTATCGAGTTGCAATGTTATTATCTAGAATCAGAAGATTTCAACATCTTTAGAAAACGTGATTTTCTGTCGAATGCAAAGATAGTAATAATGAACACCGGAGAGTTGCATTTATATTTTTTGTGTTTATTTATAATAATAATAAACAAATAAAGTACCTATCCTATGTCGCACCGCCCGGTTAGTAATTTGTTTGACTATAACATCGTCACGTTAAAATTTTCTGTAATTTTTTTGTATTATTAAGATTTTTACTATACATATTCAACGTAGTCAGTTTAAATGTTACGTCATAATCTCAAATCATATAAACCTGCAAAAACACTTCAAACGTTAACTGAAGTACTAAATACGAAAACTTTTGTCAACGAAGCTTTATGTTAAAAAAAATTGATCACGTAGTGATTTTTAGAAAGTTTTTCTTTTTACTTTCTTAATTTAAGTAAACCGCAAAATTTGAGTACGTAAGTACCTACCGCAAAACACCTGGTTTGTGGTTTATCATATCTATTCATATGTTACGTGTACGCGTGCGTACACATAATAATATATACCTATTAATAATAATAATATATACTATTTATAAAGTGCAATAATATTCAGTATTAAAATACTTAACACATTGATTGAACCTCCATTCACTTTAAATGTATCGACTTGAGAGCAATCTATTGTGAATTAGCGATCCCCGAAGGCGACTAAAACTAGGTTCACCGGATCAGAGTCGATAAACGGGCAGATAATTTTTAACTTTTGAATGTCATTTATGGTTGAATATGTAAAAGTTATCGACTGAATATGTAGTTCAGAAATTACTTATTTATATGAAGAGTTTATCGACTTATGTAGGTGAGTAACAATTCTAATCAAATCGCGGTATTCAGTACCTAACGTTCTTCTATAGGTTCGCACGAACCAGTTGTTGAATATTTAAATTTTATACTCAAAATAGTATAACCGATGATTGAGACAATAATTAAATGTGTTGTATTTTAAAATATACATATTTTATTACAATTCATCAAAATTCAAAATGTGTTCCTTTGAAATCCCTCAAAGAGACGAACAATATGCTTAAATATTTGTGACATGTTAGGGGACATTAAGTAAGAATGATTATTCATTTTTTGATTTCTTCGGCGGAGTTCGATTCATCGCCCACTATATGAATTTTTTATCTAAATCCCGCTCTACATTTTTTTAAATGAATATTAAATAAATGCATTAATAAAGTAAACTAATTCCTGATTTCGAGCATATAATAAAATACAAGCCGTAAACCCGTGAAAAACCATGGGACATAATAACAATTAATGACGACCCTTGAGTGTAACATAAGCCGCGCGCTGATGATCACACTCGAGCTCCCGAGCCTCGTTAGCGCCTAGTCATCATCAGTATTATTGTTGTCATTCCCGCTTAATTCCAGCGAGTTGCGGATAAACAAACATTCGAAATAAGGATAGTTGATAATACAATTCATAAATTTTTCATCAAATCAAGTCAAGAATATCGTTCTTAAGAATATCGTAGTGTTACTTAAACTGAATACTTTTAAACAAATAATAAATTTTACAGTTTGTAACATAATGTTAAAGTTTTACTCTCAGAATTTTGATACATTGATCATTTTCTCCCAAAATATCAGACGATACGTACCTTGTTGCTGTAAGGTCATTAAAATATTGATTTATATCTTATTGTTTTGAATCTAGAATTTGAAGCTAGCTCCAGATACGTTTAGGTACCTACCGTGTAAACCTACTGGGTACATCTATTAAACCTACTAGGGTAAACCTAGGTAGATCTAAACCCACTAGGGTAAACCTAGGTAGACCTAAACCCACTAGGGTAAACCTAGGTAGACCTTAACCTACTGGGTAAACCATCTAAGTACTACCTACCTACCTACCTAGTACCTACTCCAAAAAACTAAGTCAGTAAAAAAGATCAATGGAACGTCACTATTCGCATTATTTTTTATACGGATTATAAAAAATTCCAGGAGGCTCGTAACATCAGGCCGAGGGCGTATCAAAGTGTGCACCCGCCCCAGAACCAGGTGGGCGGATTCCGCCAGCAGGGTGGAGAGGACGCGGTCCAGGCTCCTACGCAGCAGCTGCGGCGCCCAGTCTACCCTCAGGAGGTGGACTCCTCCTTCCAGAACATACCCATCAGACAGGCGCACAACAAGAGGCCGAACGCGCAACTGGCTCAGGTAAACTTGAGCGCAAACACAATTTAACCACCGGCTGAAAATGAGTAATATAAAAAAAATAATGCTTTTACATACATTTTTATAATTATTCATATTAAAGAAAACACATTATTATTGTGAAGTTGCAATTTCAGAACGAAGTTCTGTGAATTATTAAATATTTTTTTATTAATCAATTAGAAAAGACATACAGAAAAATCAAATTAACGAAAAAATATTTAACTGCTACCGGGATTCAAACCAACGAACCTCCATTCTATCCGGGGAAGGCGCGTTATCCAATTTCGCCACGGCAGTCGGGTAAGTTAACGAAAAAATTTTACTTCGTTCTGAAAATGCAACTTCACAACAATAATGTGTTTTCAATAATATAAATGTGCTGTATCAAATATTTCCAAATAATTAAAATGAAAGAAATAATTTCTGGCGTCCTCTAGCGGTAGATGCACAAAGGTATTTGTGACTATTGCATTATAAAAAGCGGATTACTTTAAAAATGGAATAAAAATGTAAATCAAATGCAAAATAAAAGAAGACCTGCACATGTATTGTATGTGAGATATAAAATTATTTAAAATACCCGGTATAAATATTAAGAACAAATTTAGCCTCCTGTCTCCTATTATGTTCACTTACTTTTAAGGAATAAAATTACATGTGCGGTCGGGGGACCCCCGTCAGGAACTTACGCGATGTAATTCGATATGGAGAAGTAGATTGTTTATAGTAGTTTTTCGATTTTTTCCCTTTCGATACGCTGAGCAAATAATTTCACTATTGTATCTTAGTAATGTATGTAAATAGTAAACATTCGAATAACATTAACAGTAAAAAATACTTAACTTACTTGTCAAAGTTTGTATTACACATACTTGTTTCAGTTTCCATTTCTCGAATCTTCATTGCCAAATTGCAATTATGAGACAGTGTAACTATATAACAATGTAACGTATGATTTAAATCAAAAACAAATAACAAATAAGTTTTAACAAAATTTCCACGCGGTCAGTATTGATGTTATACAACCTGTCGTGCACGATTCTCGTTTCGAATCTCGATACTCACACGTACACACACACACTTGTATATAATAGAAAGAGAGAGAGAAAAAAAAAGTCGCATAGAGGGGGCATAACGCTTTTTTCTTACGTGACGATTTCTACCAGTCCACTCCTACTTTCCAATAAATTTATATGATATATTTAATTCAAAAACTCGAATTCAGTACATTTTATATTACCTAATCCTCGATGACTGCATTCAGTTTTTTTGGATATTGCTGCCTTTGCTTTTATAGCTAGTCCTCATGTAATATATACAATTTAATATAACGAAAAAATAGTTTTTTTGTGCAAATGAGATCGGTTTTCGTTTTTCCTAAAACAATAAAAGTTAAAAATTTATAATGAGCAAACTTCGCATTTTATAAAAAAAAAAACGTATGTTACATCGTAAATAATATTTTATATAAGATGTGTGAACAAAATTGACAGAATAGTTTTTAAGATATTTTATTCACCAACCTGAACAAGAACTTCAATTTTTTTTAAAAAAAAAGGGCATTTCAAGAAAAACGCAAAACAATAAGGGAATTCGTTTAAAAACTCACCTAACATGCTAGCTTCAAATTGTTATAACACAGCCAACTTTCGATGACTTTAATTATTAAAAAAATTCATGTTATAAGATTCACAAAAAAAAAAAAACCTTTTTGGAAACGTCAATGTGGTGTAACCCCTTAGCCTTAGGGCGATGGTCTGGTCATGCCACATCAGCAGGCATTGTTTTTACGTATTTTTCTATACAGACGTATGATTTAAAAAATATATATGTAAATAGTATTACATTTTTTATTGTGGTGGATTGTAAAAATTATTAGCTCACCCCCTTATTCTCAAGGTAACGTCACTATATTATGTTAACAATCACGTTCTGACCGCCATTATATGTAAGACTTTGTACACTTCGTCAATTTGGCTAAAATTTATATGCAATACATTTATAAGAATAAGGACGTCCCATCTATTTTTCTCCTAATATTATAGTGATGTTAATATTCTGAGAAGAGGGGGCATATTAGCTGTGGGAAATGTGTCGACACCAATGTAGGTCGCGGATCTTTTGATTTATAGAGTAATAACACCGTTGTTGACAATATTAAAGCCGTATAAATAATTTATCTTAACGGTAGGTATACAGCCGAGGAGGTAGCAACCTACCTAAAGGCAACAAAGTTAGACTTAAGTATATAATTATAATATGTGGGGTATAAAAGCAATGGCAACAAAAAAAATGTTTTGAATGCAGTCACCGAGATTACTATTTTAAAGTGTATCTATCTACTGAATTCTAGATTTTATGTATCTGTCCCTTCCAAAATCATGTTTCCTATAAAATCTCGAATTCAGAACATTATAAATTAGTAATCCTTAATGAGTGTATTTAGTTTTCTTTTGGATATTACTGCCTTTGCTTTTGTACCCCACACGCATAAACGATTTAAATATTCAGATAACAATGATTACTAATGGTCCATGCTCGACGTTTCTCGAATCAGATTTATAATTTAAAATCGATGGAAGGTATTATGATCTTTGAATGAAAGTTCCTGTTTTTTTTTTTCAGGAACTCAAACAGAGATTAGAGGAAGAAGAGGAGGAACTCGAGAAGGAAGAACCAGATAAGTTATCTCAGTTGTTGCTGAACTCCAAGTTTAATTGTGTGGGCCGAAACACAGGTTACTACGCTGATGAAGGATTGGCTTGTGAAGTATTCCACTATTGTCAAGACAACACAAAGCATTCATGGATATGTCCTGATGGGTTCACCTTCCACCAAGTAATTATTTCAAATTACAAATTCTATTGAAGAACAATTGTGATTTCGTAATCCAAGAATGTGGATTTATTTTCACACTCGTTTTTTTCTTTTCTAATAATTTATTTAATGAATATTACATTTTAATTTGACTTTGTTCATTCCCTTTTGATTTATTGAAAACAAATTTGTAACATACTAGATTCAGTTTAATATTTAAGTCATTTTTATTTCATTCTTTATATTTCTATTAAATACAATTCTAAACATTTCATCAGTGAATGCAAGTATCTAACACATTTGGCTCCCTGGTTGCGATAATTTAATTTTCATTTTAGTAGGTACCTACCGATAAATCGGCGTTTATTGGACAAATGACATTTAATTGCTTGATACGTACACACATACATACTTACATATAAATATAATTATCACTGGATTACATTGCGTACTTAGGTACTTTGTGTATTGTCACGTGATGTATGTACCTAATCTCTAATAACTTTATTTTGAAGCCCCCCTTCCCCCCCCACCTCAAAAAAAAACGATTCATTAAACCAATTTAGATAACCGCTCAGCTATCCCCTCCCCCTCATATACCTACTAACTGCATTTTTAGTTATTATTTCCGGCCCTATTAAATGTATCATTTATCCTGTTTTGAAGAATTTCAAAAGAATGGCGCAAGTTTTTTCCACAATCAGATTTTCAGTAGCAGTAGTATCGAATATTGCGAACTATTTGAATAATTTAATGCTGGACCTACGAAAATAAACAGCAATTCTCAATGTTATGAAACATATCCGGTATCTCGATACTTGATTTTATTATAAATATTCGTATTTAACAACCGGCCAACGCGAACCGGTGCGAGACTATAGGAGGATATCACTGTATATAATGTTTCAGGTTCACTTGATCTGTATGCCCCCTTCAAACGACAACATTTGCCAAAAATCATCGCAATATACCTTTGTGAACGACTACTTGTACAAAGCGCTCAATGCGGAGGAAGCCCAAACACGACCCAATGTTACCCTTCGATACTCCGAGCGCTACTATCCTTCCGAGGTGTACCACGACGGTAGATGGGACGAGGATGAAGACTCAGAAGATCCCGAAAGGGTAATGCACATTAATTATTATTTTTAAATTTTGTTTCTAAACAAATTCAATATATTTTTATAAAACCATTTTCGGCATTCGATTCGCAATATTCATCCTGTAATGTGCATTCATAGGTAGGAATTATGTATTTTGGCAAATTATCCAGACGAAAATAACTTATTTTAAATTTGGAAATTTAAACAAATAAAAAATCATAAAAAATAGCGTGAAAACGCCGGTCTTTTAAATCCCTAATTGGTAAACCTACTTGTTACTTGTGATTTATTTATGTTAAAATAGAAATATATTATTAAATTAGAATAATAATATGAATCAATCACAAATTAGCAATAATATCTATTCAGGAAAAAATACGTTATAGTACCTAAACGAAAAAAGGAATTACCATGGTAAAATCAAAATTATTACCCGCTATTCAATTTTGCTTAAATTTATAGACAGCCACGATATAAATATTGTTTTTTTTTCTCTTTATGACCTTTGCCAATTTAGGCTTTATAGCCAATAAGAATTGACACAATCCAAAACATTCTTTAACATATGAAAATTTAAACATGAAACTCTCGTTATCCACAGAACATATTATAGAATCAGCACTAATATTCTTAAATTGTGCCATTATTGAATATACTTAGGGCTGGTTGTTTCAACTTGGTTTATAATAATTCTTCGTTAAAGCATAGTTATTAGATTGTTGGAAAATGCAAAAAGTACAATAACCCAAGTTGATGCAATCGGCCCTTACTGCCAACAGACATTTTTTGCAATCTTTTATAAAACTCATATTTGGATAATTGGAGCTTTGATTCCAATGTAAACCACAAAATTCGCACAAGTATTTTGCGCACCAATTTTATAGCAAATTATGTTCATATTAGGCATTCCAGATCCAGCAGGCGGCTGCTAGCAAGCGCCCCACGGCCCGCCCTGTGCACGGTAGCCCGTCCCCCTCCCCTGCTCCCCAACGTCGCCCGCAAGTATTCCGCTCTCCCGAAGAGGTTGACATCCCCCTTCATCAGCGCCGACCTCTGCACATACCGCAGCCATTCCACCCCTCAAATAATCAAGAATTTGAGTACGAAAAGAAGTGATGACAGAACGTGAAAATTTTCCTCTTATTTCAAATATGGAAATTCAAAAAAGTGTGTGTACCTACTTAGGTACTTTTAATTTTTGTAAAAATAGACTCACGTCGAGAGTAATATTTGAGCTTTTAAAAGGCCATTCTTTAAAGATTTTCAGCCTATAGCAGTTGAAATTATTTTCATATTTCTTTGTAATCAATGTCGTAGGTAAACATTTTCGATTAAATACAATAAACATTTTCCCCATTTTGAACATACCATCTTTGGATTAAGAATTAAAAGTACCTACTTTTATGTGCTGATTTACATATAATATTCAATTGGAGATATAATGAAAGCAATTTATTTATTTTGCATTAGCCCGCGATTTTCCAATTACATTCAACCACATTGTTATAAATATTTTGCACACATGTGTGTACCTGGGGATGATGTGTGAATCTTGTGTTGTATATGATATTATAATTTATTATGTATGTTTTAATGTTTATTTTTAATTATAAAAATAAAAAATACCAAATAGATATAGATATTTTTATTTCTCATAATTTTACAACGTTACCTACACATTTTTAATAGGTGATGCAAAAATTGTGTAATCTTTACAATGAAAATAAATAAAAACATTTCTTCTGAACAAACCAATCACACCTGTTTTCAAACTTTAATATTTTATGAATACTGTTTCTTTTTTTTATTCAATTTCGTCTAATTTAAAAAAAAAAAACAGTAAAGAGCCTTTGAATTTTTAAAATGAATTTCAAATGGAAAGAGTCTATTTATTCGTAATTTTTGTTATAAATTTCGTAAAGGGTAGTGGTGTTGTGTGTCACAAAATAATCGTTATTATTTCAGACTTAAACCAGACTATATCAATGAATTCGTGGGCAACGATTGGTACTCGATTGACAACAGTTAAATCTCAATTAGTTATCAACGATACATTCCGATACAAATCTAAAATAATGATAAGTATAGCCGGTTAAAATAACGGTTAAAGCATCACTAGTAAGGACAATGACATCGACTGTGACAACCAAACACATTATGACGCGTACGGTAGCGATACAATCGATCCATTCATGACTCCGGTGCCAATTATCAAAAGGGGTTTTATTTGGCGAATAAATCATGAACTTTGCGACCTTTGAAAGCTGATTAAGATAGATTAAGCTGATAAAGATAGATTCAGTGCCTCGTCAAAACGCCAGGGAGATTGCGTTGAAGACGAAAGTGAATCATGGTACAACATCTTCGTCACATGGGGGTGGTTCCCAAATACATTTAGGTTTTTCACAATTTGTAGGTAGATTACCTAATGAATCAAGTTAACGTTTACGCTCACCAATTCCATCTATTTAGGTCTATCATAAATGGAATACCATTACGGGAATCAAAGAGGACATTCATTATTTTTGGTCATTGGTCATACCTAAGATTTTAGAAGAAATATATTATGTGAATAAGCTTGCAGAAAGATGGAAGTTGTCCTATCAAATAAAATATACACATTATTGATTAAATATAGAAAAACTCGATGTGTACCCACGTTATTATATTATTATAAAGAATAAATAATAATATTAAATATAGAACATCCATAGACTAGTAGAGAGTGTAGATTCCAGATTCGATTATAGAATTTAATGGTTAAACATTTTTCAGTATAGTAACATTGAAGAAAACTGTCAAAAGCCTGTCACCTTATCTATGGCCGCCATATATTCTGTGCTTCACACCGGTCGGCAAAATAGTAGATATATATATATAATAATAATAATAGTCGACATTTCCAGCATCGTTCAACAATATTTTGGATGTATTTATAAATCTGTAAATCAATCAATAAGGTTCACTCATGTTTATAATTTAAAAATGGTTTCTTAGTCAAATATTTTAATCTCACATACATCAAAAATTTAAAAAACTGTAACACAAAAAAATTACTTTTTAGACCCTGTGCTTCACCATGACATATTCGGATATGAGCGGAACTGACTATAAATCCTTTCATGAAAATTATATGCAAAACCACAATGGGACATCTGCTGTGGATACTTTTATAACCTTTTTACCCAATTTCTTTACTACATGTATAGTGAAACAAGTCATACTGTACTTGGGAGTAAGCAATTTTTTTTACAAGTTATCTTTGGAGTTCATTTTTATAATTATTCCTGTTATTCTAGGAACTACAATTTTAGTGGAGTATCGAATTGTATGGCTCGTCATTTCTTTTCTAATTTTTATTCTTATACATTTCAACCAATTCAATTTTAATGTAGTTTGGAGTTCTAAGATAGATCGAAGAAGAAAATGGCAATGCATTTCTTACATAAGATCTGTAACACTTTTGTTAACTGGTTTCGCAATACTTGCCGTTGATTTCAACATATTTCCTAGGTTTTTAGCCAAGACTGAAAAATATGGATATAGTTACATGGATTCTGGAGTAGGCCTATTCATATTTTGTAATGCGTTGGTACCATCAAAAGTTTCAAGGCACAGTTTATTTAAATCGTTGGAACTCAATATAAAACAATGTGCTATCTTAATGATATTAGGCGTCGGTAGAGCAATTGTTACTAAAGAAATCGATTATCAGCAACACACAACCGAGTACGGAGTGCATTGGAATTTTTTTATTACACTTGCAGTCACAAAAATCATAGGAATTATCATAATGTGTCTCTTTAAGGAGAGAAATTCTTTGTTGTGTGGATTTGTATTATTATGTGCCCATGAAATTTTACTATATAAAGGTTTGAGCTCTTGGGTTTTCAGCGATGTGGCCCGTAATAATTTTATTTCTGCTAACAGGGAAGGATTAGTCTCATCCACTGGTTATATTGCATTATATTTAATATCTTCATATATCGGACAAATTATTAGAGAGAAATACAATGACAAAAAGGAGGGTGACGTAATAACTAGTCTCTTTTGTATAATCTTGGTATCCTGGTTGGCAGTTTTCTTCGGCCCCTTTGTAAGTGTTTCACGATGCTTAGCCAATGCGGGTTATTGTTGCTTTATTATAGCACTAGGGACAACTCATCTAACATTGTTTTATTTATATGAAATCAATGAGATTTCTATTCTACAAAAAGAGAATAAAACTAGAAAAACTAACTATAATTACGCATTACCAATCATTTATTCAGCGATCAATGAGAATGGTTTATTGTTTTTCCTTCTCAGTAATGTGATAACTGGACTGATAAATTTAAGTTTCTATACATTGTATTTAGACTCGATAAAAAGTTTAGCAATATTAACATCATACATGATTTGTATTGTTTTATTCATAGTATGCTTTCAAATGAAAAGAAGAGTATCCAAAGCCTGAATTTAATATATCCAGACATGTATTATTTTTTTCTAACCTTACCTAAGATATTATCAGTACTTTGTAATCAGTATTAATCATCATTTTCAATAATCGTACGATAAGTGGCAAGTACGATTCTCAAGATTCATTGTCTTGGCCTTTAGAATTCCCAGTAGTTATAAGAATTTTTATTGCTATAATATTATTGTAGGTTATATTGAAAGGCTCAATAATGATCTCAAAAAGTTTTGTTACATAATAACAATTTACAAAATAACAAACAAAATTGTAAACTTGTAGCGAATTGCTTTTATGGAATTCCTAGAAAAAGGTATATGTACATACAATTCTAAGTATATATATATATATATATATGGTTTATTTACTATTTGTTCGACTTCAAGTTGTCATTAACTTGCGTTATACTAAAACATTTATTTTTAACTTACATCAACTATTAAAAATACCTTGCATTAAATGTTTCCTTGTTGATGTAATTTTGCCACCTAATTTTTATTCAATTCAAATATATTATTATAGCAGGACTTTTTAAGGTAGGAATGAAAAAATTGACAATATTATGATGCATAATAAATATAATACAGGTTGATGTTACTGAATTTTAATTTAATAAAAAAATACATATACTTTCTTCTTCAAACACAGCAAAAGAATAAAAATAGTACATAGATATTTAAAAAATTCGAAATGTAAAACCTTATAGTAAGTACTACATATAAATAAATGTTAATTACAAAAATTTGAATTGTCAATTCAAAAACTTCATATTTCTGCATAACTGGGACTGTTCTGTAATATAATCACTAAACTTAGCATCACACATGTAATACTTTACTACAAAAAATGCCAGTAGTTACAAATACATATTAAGGATAATTAAGAATTCCAATAAAACTTAAATTTATTTAGAGGCAGATGGCTCCAAATTTTTTTTAACTACTGCTTATCACTTGTACACACTCTGTGACAATGTGAAATTTTATTTGTAACTTAAATTACTAAAAACTTGTTTAAGAGGTTAATTAAAAATACTTAATATATATTTAAGAACACATTCATATTTGTAAAGTTGTAATTTTTCAGAACAAAGTTCTGTGAAATTTTTAAAATCAAATTAATTAATCAATTAGAAAGACATACAGAAAAATCTAATTCACGAAAAAATATGAAAGGAGGTGACCTGGGTTCTAATCCCAGTAGTAACCAAATATTTTTTCGTGAATTAGATTTTTATGTATGTCTTTCTAATTGATTAATTAATTTGATTTTAAAAATCCTTAAATTCAGTCGCGATTTACCGACATTAAAAGCCATCATAATTATTATAGATTTTTAAAAGTCATGAAAAATCTGATTTTATAAATAAATAAAAAAATACTTGTTAGACACAAAATATGTGTTTATAAATATGTAAATTAGTCGCACATAGGTACACTTTTAAAATTTAATATACAAATTTCAAATTTAAAAAGAGCATGCAGAATCCATTTTATGCAGAAAGCATAATAATTTATTCGTCGCCTTTCAGCTTTGGCTTAGAATATTTAAGTAATGGGATTTTTCTTGCTCACATTCATATTAAAGTACATTTTTAAAAACTTTGAATAATAATAATTAAGATTTTATTATAGTAATAACTTTGTAAAAATAATTATGGGACTGTAATTTATGAACCATTTTCAATTCAGGCTTTTAAATTTTAACACATCAATATTTAGAAGGGAATATTTCTTTTAATAAATACTTTGGATAGAATATATTTTTCTCTAAAATGCAGCGTGGAAAAAAACTAATAACAAAACACATTGTGCAATATAAAAGGCATCAGTATGATCAGCTGTAACCACTAATAATACTAACTCAATATTAAAATCTAGTCATCTATAAATAGAACAATAAGAAAAAACACTCCTGAGTTGATAACACAAATTAAAATATATATATATATATATTTTTTAAATAATTTAAACTTCAATAATACTTGTACTTGATAATGGCAAGGTACTCCACTCCACAGGGGTGAAACCCCATAAAATATGAAATGCATTTAATAAGTTAAGCACATTTTCCTCTTGGTACACAATATAATATTTGTCACTAAATAGTTAGGATACTTGTGTTGTGAATTTTTTGCTAAGTAGGTATAGACTTCAGTTTATTGATATAACCCTGTTTTTTCCAAAAACCTATCTTTTATAATGTTGATGCACATTACAAAAACATGTACCTAATCATGCATGCTTTTCCTGAAACAACCACACTTACATCATTTGAGGGGTATAGAAGCAAAGGCGGCAATATTAAAAAAATGTTTTAAATGTAGTCGCCGAGGATTACTAATTTAGAATGTACTGAATTTAAGATTTTATAGGAAGTATAGCTCTATAATATAATATTATTCTATTATAAAATATAATATTATTCCTTCCAAAATCATGTTTCCAAATAACTATTAAAATCAAAGACAGCAATATTTGCATTGTGTAATAAAGCAAAGACTGCAATATCCACTTTGACCAATCGGCACCCAAGGATGTGTCACGTGACGAAATTGGGCACTCAGTTGATGTCGATTTTACTTAAACATGCAAAAGCAGCAAATATCCACATTTAAAAATGAAAATTTTATTTAAACATATAAAAGTAAAACTGAGGTGGCAATGGTTTTTAAAAACTTATTTCCAATAAGATGTAGGTGTCATGGATTCCAGAGAAATTTCATTGGATAGTGACAAGTTTTTTGTATTTATCTCAGAAACACCTCAGTGTTGCCTTTGCTTTTATATCCCTTCATTTGTGGTAAACAATATATTTTATATGATTTGTTACTTTTTCACATAAGGAAATGTTTTAAATATGCAAGACCTAAATTAGTCTACAAATACATATCAAGATCAAGAAAAATCATTTGCATTAATTCTGATGAAAATTGTGATGTTTATTTGCTACATCAGGGAAAATGATTTAAATAGTATCTACATATGTAGGGTATAAAAGCAAAGGCAGCAATATCCAAAAAATTTAAAAAATGTTTTGAATGCAGTCACCGAGGATTACTAATTTAAAATGTACTGAATTCTAGTTTTTATGTATGTATCTCTTCCAAAATCATGTTTCCTATAAATGTACAGGCTAAGTTTCCTATAAAATCTCAAATTCGGTACATTATAAATTAGTAATCCTCAATGACTGCATCAATTTTTTTTTGATATTGCTGCATTTGCTTTTATACCCCACATATTACATAAAATAATTTGCTGAATTGCATAAACGTAAATAAAATAAAAAATATTTGTAAAATAATACAAACTACAGCAGAAAACCAGTAATTACCATGGACTAAAATATATATTTCACAAAACACTAAAATATATCAAATATTAAAACTATAAAACATGTAGTACAATATAACAAATATTAAAATTATAAAACGAGTAGCTTGTTGGTCTTGTGGTTAGGACTCACCTCGTGATCCTAAGGTCGCAGTTTTCGAACCCCACTCCAGACCAGCAAGTTAGTCCTATTTCCATAGCACAAGCGTTTAGTTTATTTTGAAAATAGTAAGAATATTGATGTGATACATATTCTGTGTTCGCATCTCTATTTAAAAACAAAAAACTTATAATTATGTAAAATACCTTGGATTTTGGCCACTCACTTAAATATTAGTGATTATATAACACGGACTCTAAAATGTTTTACACAGAAACACTGTGATAAATAAAATATTTATTACATACGTACCTCGAGACTTTTTAATTAAACCGATTAGTAAAATCAAAATTGTAAGATTTACAAGTTATATAATTTGGCTGAAAATTTTGGCTGTAGAGGAATACACTTGTACACTTCTAAATGTAAAATAAAAATTGAAAGTGTAAAAGGTAAGGTGCCCACAACAATCTTCCTTATTTAAAAGAAAAATCCATTCCCATGGGGCAAGTGTTGTGAGAGGTTATTAATATTATTACATAGTTATTCACCCATGAATCAAGACCCTGTTACTGTTAAAAATATGTAGTCATGTATATATAGGTACATGATCATCTACTTTGATCAATATTTCTTCAAACTATGTTATTATAAGTACATACATACTACATACTATAATTATTGAGGAAAAAATTTTTAGCAAAAAACTAAAAAATTGTTTTATTTTAAACACAGTGTTTGCGGGGGCTTTTTAATCAATTTACGCTGGAAAGCGGAAAATTTTTATCAGGTTCGCGCGTGAAATTACATTTCATGTAAAATAGCTATAACTTCTGAACTATTGATCAAATTTAAATAAAATTTTCAGTATCTTACCTTATTCAAAATCTTTTATTATGATCTGGTCACAAATTTTTATATTTTTGGATAGACAATTATTATATTTAAGTTTAAATATAAAATTTTTGAAAAACTGCACTTTTTCGTATTGTTGATTTAGTCATTTTATGCATGTTCAACATAATATATATATATATATTGTAAAGTACAAAACAATAAACACTAATATTGTTTGGAAGTATGAAATCGTTGGAAACAATTCCCTTTATGTAAAGGTACATCACAGAATTTACACATATACCGGGTTTCGGCTACGTAGTTTGTGAACCGCGCACACACGACATCTTATTTCCAATCTATGTTGTGACTTTCTCGCATTTCTGCCGAATGTATGGTAGAAATTAAAGACACTTCTCTTTTCGATTGCCAAACTTGTAAGAGAACATCTTTTTTCCTTCGAAAAATTGTTTGGCTCTTATTCAATTTAGTTACTTTTAGGCAATCAGGCCATCCCCTAATTTTTCGAATCGTTCCAAAAATTCGAATTTTATGTTGTAAAAGTATTTGACTATTTTCCACACTGTTATCCATGTACAGATGATGCCATAAATCGGTGTAAGGTGATACAACAGTTTTTGTGATTTCCAATAATTTTTATTTTTGGGCACAATAAATTTCGAAATTGCATATGTAGCCTGTAGTGCTTTTGCACACCATACATACGAGAATTCCATATTTGATCATTTTTGCCGCATTATAAACTCTAAAGATTAATCTTCCCCTCCAAAGCACCCTCATCTAAAGATAGACGCTTCTAATCTCCCGCTTTCTATCAACAGTATGCAAAAGACGCGTTTAAGCGTCTCCCGCAAACAATGTGTTAAAATACTAAACAGAAGGGGCCACGGCCAATTAAATTTGTACACACTTACTTAACAAGAGAAAAACCTGAATAAAAGTTGTGATATTAAATTTATAATTAAATTTATACAGATATCAAGGGATGAATTTAAGTCACTTTTGATTTCTGCATTTACTGAGGCCATAAGCATCCAGATACGCGGCTTAGCTGGTTTTCTATGACATATAATATATAACATTCCTCTCATTAATAGAAGTCCAACAATGTTAAATCAGAAAACTAAGTGGTATGGAGGCTGCTAGGATATTGATATATGTACTTGTGTATATCGCACACTGTACCAGTGGTTAGAAATATTAACATTATACATAATTTTTATTATTTTAGTCATAGTGTGCTTTCAAAAGAAAACGGAATTATCTGA
Source organism: Agrypnia vestita (assembly GCA_016648135.1). NCBI lineage: Eukaryota > Metazoa > Arthropoda > Insecta > Trichoptera > Phryganeidae > Agrypnia > Agrypnia vestita. Next base: position 127,790 of record JADDOH010000291.1, on the reverse strand, counting down.
AGCCCGAATTTAATATATTCAAATACATATTGTTTTTTTTCTAATCTTACCGAAGACGTTGTCATTACCTTGTAATCACTATTAATCATTTTCAATGATCGTACGATAAGTGGTACGATCCTCGAGATTCATTGTCTTGGCTTTTCGAATTTCCAGCAGTTATAAGAATTTCTAGGATATCGATATACATGTTACGTCGCACACTGTACCATTGGTTTCAAACTTATCATGAATATGTATATATGTAATTGCCAGACGTATTGATGTCTTTGTTGCAAACTCAGACCATTGTCAACAATATTATTAAATTTAATCCACAACTTCAAAACGGTCTTGTAATCTCCAATACTTTACATGGTTTTGTATAATTGATATCAGTATTTTTTTTCATATTCTGTACATTAAGTAAGAACTACTAAAATAAACATAAAACTTAACAATAATGATAGACATCTGGAAGGAAAAAATTAAGTACAACTGAGTAAATGGTAAAACCCCGTTAATTAGAATTGAAAATATGTATACCACTTTTCAATTTGTAAGCCTGGTAGTTAGAAACTCAAAATAGTGCTACTACCAAAGCTATCAATTAAATTTAAAATCAAGAAAAATAAATATTAAATATTAAACCATTTGCATTGCTTCTGTAATGGATTTTTTTCAATTGGAAATAAGCAACATAATCCATAATAAACAAAAATCACGTACATGGCTGTTTGTGCAAGTCCTGCTTTACAACTGATGAGTTTATTGTATTTATTTATATTCTCAACATTATAATATTTTTATGAAATTTGTGAATTTTAAATATTATGCTTTTTTTTGCCCTATTGGTTTTCGAATTAACAGGGTTTTATTTATTTCTGGAGTTTTAAATAAGTTTATAAATTTTAATATGTTCTGGATGCTTTCTTAAACAAAAAATAATACTTATACTTTTGAATACGGAATACTCTTGCGGCAATGACGGGTAACAACTACAGCTCTGTAAGCGAATAATATTAACAGATAGAGAGCCAACAGAGTTACAGAGAGCAAATAAAGCTTGAGATGATAAAACCGATGTGGCGACCAGAAAACTGCAAAGTGAAGCTTTTGATTGGTAGTATCTAAAAATATTGAAATAATGTCATTATTAAAAAAAATCAATTAATTTTCGAAGAATCATAAATGCATTTTAAATTAAAATGTAATATGTGTAATTTGAATTAAATATTTGTTAATGCCATACAAAATTAAAAATATTCCACTTAATATATCTGTGGGCGAAAGCAACAACCGAACAAGTCAATATAATCGAGTTTTGAGTAAAGTATGCAGAGTTGTTCTTTAGATAACATATCTAGCAAGGAAAAATTAGATGAGTCGAAAAATAAAATAAAATGCGAATATTTTTTTTTTTTTTTTGAGAAAGGACAAATGACATGATCAATTATTTTAAAAATTTCGCAAGAAACAACGACATTGGTCAACTTAGTTCAATGTTCTTGTGAAAAAAAAACAAAATTACTGGTGCAAAAATTGAAAAAAAAAAGGCTTTAAGAGATATTTTGCAAACAAAAAATTCTCAAGTTTTTTTTTGACTTTCCTGAAAATCTGCATATTATATTCCTTTTGCCCATAGATATGTGTTCTCTGTGTAGGTACCCGAAAAAAAAAAGTATACTCAATTCTTTCACAAAAAGCCCTAAATACTAGTGATGCAACGAATACGAATATTCGTATTCACCGAATATTAGGTATTTACCGAATATTCGCCGAACATCATCACGAATATTAAAAACAAACTATTTATAACTGAACACAACGAAAATTACAGTTTGGCTATGCACCGTTTATCCAAACACACCTACTTATTGGGAATTCCCCTAACATTGAATGAATGGATTTGTTCAGTTGTCAATTGTTACTTGTTTCACAACATAACATGAGTTCTTTCATATACTTTCGTTGGGTTATTAATAAGGTTAGGTGCTCATTTCATGTAGTTGTTTTGTAACACGTATTTTTCGTTCCATTTTATGTCCGTTGTGTGTAAAAGTGTTAACTATTATAAAATAATTTCGAATAAAATCTAATAACATAACCTCTCGTAAGCATGAAAAAATTGATATTTATTTTCGACCGCTGGGAATGTACAAACGGATAAAAGAAATCGCCTAGTGCCTGAGAAGTTACAAATGTTGTGCTTTTTGAAAAAAAATTTGCCAGTGGTAAATTTTAATTATTAAATCTCTTAGTAAAAAAATAACAGTGGTGTATTATTTATTACCTTGTTGAATTATTTGTATTCGCCGAATAGTAGGTTTGATATTCGTATTCATAAAAGTGGTATTCGTTGCATCACTACTAAATACCCTTGTCTGATTAGTGGGATTTCACACCAAAATTAGGTTATTTAGCTCCCCTGAATAGAATACTAAGTGGCTATAAAGTGATATAATACATTGAAAAAGCAAAATATGTAATTTTGATCTGATATAGTTTTTAGAACTTCGGCAAAAGGATTGCTTTTGTTTGGGCAAATCTGAACTCACTACACATTGTGAAATGACCAGAATCATAATTGTATACTAAAAATTATATTTTTTCAGAAATAAGCCTCATTTTCAATACGTATATTACTTTTTCTTTCGTCTTTTTTATCGCCTTTCTTTATAATTATATCAAGTACTTTATAATTATATCAAGTATCTTTATAATTATATCAAGATATAAATAAGATAAAACAAGTATAATAAAAATACAAACCAATTACTGCAGTACCGTACCCAACATTATACACTCCCATCCTGTAAGAGCATGTTGGAATTATAAACTCATGGAAATGATCTTGTTTCAAGTCAACTTCAATAATGTGATCTTTGCCTTGTGGGGTTACAACAGTAACTTTACTTTTGAACATGGAATCTCGTGTGGTCTCTAAGTGTGCAGCAGAATGCTTGTGGCCGGAAAATATAATGGCAGGTTGAATTTTTGTCAACACCTAGAAGTAAGGAATTCTGCTTTAGACATTAAATTTTTATAAATATTTTTGCAGAACACAGTCCAGCGGTGGTAATTGGTATGCAACAAAGATTAATATGTATAAATATAACTGATAAAATCATAATTCTCACAAACACGCACTAGATCTAAATTTCTTTACGTTTTGCAATTTATAAATGTTTAAAACCAAAATCCACAAACATGAAATAAATATCTTTTACACATAAATACAGCGACCAAGAATTTACATGACACATGTCATTTAAATTCTAACTAATTACATTCACATGTGTACGGTTTACAACCATACACAACTAGAATAAACTTAACAGAACTTTATTATCACTTTAAAGCCCTTAAGATTCAAATCTATGTGATGTGGCTACATACATACATATACATATATACTTCAAATTAATAATTACATAAAATTGTAGATGAAAATATTCAATTGGCATAATATGTCAGACATTTAAAATAAAAATTAAATATTTATTAACCAAAAAAATGTGCATAAAAAATATCTTACATTCACGGTGTACTTGTCGGGAGTTAAAAGGAGAGGCATGTGCGATATAGCTATTTTAGTTGTATTTGATGAAAAATGACTTTGGGATGATTCAGGCAGTAATTGGGTGAGATAATTTGTTTTGTATATGTCCACATACTTGACATTTATGAAATCGGGCTGTTTGAAAGCCGCATTGAACATTTTAATCTTTTCAGGGTGAATTGGTTCATTTTCTCCACCAATATCATTATCCCCTGGTATCCAAACATGCTGGAAGAAACATAACATATCATATATAATAATGTCACAGAAAATATTATCAGAAAGACTACCTGTAACCCGTCAAAAATGACAGAACATTGGTTCACATCTCTGCTATGCCCTAATAATAATAATTTGATCATTTATATAGCACTGTTTTCGTGAGTACTCACCTCAAGGGTGCTTCACACAAAAAAATTATATTGCGAAACAACTTACTGGCCAAAAAAAAAATTTACTATTATTTATTCACGAGATGACATGCAAAAAATGGAATTGTGAGATTTTTAAAATAATTCCCCAGAAATACGAGCATGTCTCAAAACAGGAAGTATGAAGATGTAGAAGGGATAATAGAAGAATAGCCATGGTTCAGATAATGTTAACAATTTTGACTGTGACTGTGATAATGAAAAATTGCATTTCGATGCCTGTGATTCTGGAGATTATATATAAATGTAAGGTTAAGGTTAATATCTGGTTATGTATAGTTGTGCAAGTAATAAAACAAGACTTCATAATATTGTAACGTTGCTTCTTGACCTTCTTAATTTACCAAAAAAATCACCTCCATTCGAGATACCTACGATCTGTACGTCACTTCAAACATGCATGATGAAATAGTAACAAATAAATGGATGCTGCAATCGTAATAAACTGAAAGAAAAAAATTATGATATTATTAAATATAATTGAAAGTGTTTATCGGAGTAGGTATTACTTTCGTCAAGTGTAATGGTCGAAGACTTCCACTTTACTTATTTTGGTACAGTATTTTTACAATATTTATTGTGTTGTTATTTTATAAAGGAAATATAAAGATTTATAAAAAAATGTATTATTGAAAACATCTCTAAAACTTTTGTCCTACTATATTATATGTTACTCATTATTAAAAAAAACAAATAATTATAAAAAAACAGTTTGAAAACCATTGAATACACTTGTACAATGTACAAATACAATGCAACAGGAGGGGGTTCGTAGTCATAACGTGACGTGGCTTGCGCGTATGCGTATCTCTCACAGATGAATATGAGAATGTTACAGTGATGACGTATCTCTTGAGTGATTTAGAATTACGTACATACTTAAGATCCCTAAAATCCCAAAATATCAGTAATTTTTCGATTTTTATGCATATAATAATGATTTATACACACTTTAAAACATGCCTTCATATATATTGAATGAACAAAGTAAAACAACCTGTAATTTAATATGTGTTGTGACTTGCAAATGCAGTAAAAGCTCTTTAATATGAAATTCAGGGGACCGAAATTCAAAAAAAAAATTCGAATTAGGGAAGTAGAATTAGTAGGAAGTTTTTAAACCGTCAACTCACTTTCTAATTATTTCCATGTGTACAAACAAATGCATTTTTAACATGTATTTTCAAACACATTTATTTGGCCAATGTTGCATTCATTTTTGTCAGTGGTTTCAATAAAATTAAAATAAATTACCTTGATATGTGATCTTGAGCCATCAATTCAATTTTAAAATAGAAAAAATGAAAACAGCAAATATTGTACATCACTTCACTGCGCTTTTCAATTTTGGCGCGATTTTTTAGAATTGTTGAAAGAGTCGAATTGGCGATACCATATTTTTTCGCAATCTTGCCCTTATTCTCAATTTTCCTGTCCGCATCTTTAATCAAATCCATTTTCATAGAAATAGTTTAAGTTTTGTACGCGCTGCGAACTGACGCCATTTTTATTTGAAACGAAAGTCAAAGTAAAATGCGAAAATAACTAAAATCTAACACGTGAACGTAATAAAATATCTAATATTCTTCACACTTATCAAATAACACAAAATATATTAAAATCGTAAATGAAGAGACTAAAATATCGAAAGTTTTCACAGAAATCATAGATTTAAAAGCACAAAAAAGTCAATGACGTAATGTTTTCACGCGATATATTTGGCTTGTGCGAATATCACAGATGAATATGAACATATAAATAAATAATAGATCAATAAAAATTGTTATCTACAATACAGCAAATTAATTATTATTGTTAAAAAGATTATTTTAGTAGAATGAAGTAGGATAAAAAAGTAAAATTGAAATGAAAAAGAAAATAAAAAATATTAAAAAACAAATGAAATTGACATTTATAGAACAATGGGATTGAAATCCCTTGAATGGCCACGGAGCATCAGAATGGTTGGCACCGCCGGTGTGCGGCGCCGCGGTACGACGGGCAAAAAACTGACAATCATCCGTATTGTGAAAATAACAATGTCTGGATCTTTAAGATCTTTATCCCAACACTTAATAGACGATAATAAAAATTAAAAATGTCCAGAGCAGATTTTGTAATTCTACTGCTCAAATACACTGTATTAAAAGATGATATAAGAAAGATTGTTTCTTACAATCATTTTAATTTCTTCATCCGCAGCGTCCAGATGAAATATCATGGCTAAACTTGTCATGACCGCGTTCGGCATTACCGCGTATTCCCATCTTGACATTTGACAGTTAACAATTTACATCTTTCTCCCTCCCTCTATATCTCATATAGAAACTAACAGAAACAAACACCGACGTAAAGCTAAGTCTTGTTTATTTTTAATTTTTATTATCGTCTATTAAGTGTTGGGATAAAGATCTTAAGGATCCAGACATATCTGTCAAAAAATGTCAAGATGGGAAGATATGAATATGCGGTAACGCCGAACGCGGTCATGACAAGTTTAGCCATGATATTTCATCTGGACACTGTGGATGAAGAAATTAAAACGATTGTAAGAAACAATCTTTCTTTTATCATCTTTTAATACAGTGTATTTGAGCCATAGAATTACAAAAAAAGCTCTGGACATTTTTAATTTTTATTATCGTCTATTAAGTGTTGGGATAAAGATCTTAAAGATCCAGGCATTGTTATTTTCAGAATCGGGCCGAATACATGCTTTGTTACGTTGCGTTGAGAGATAATGTCCATTATGTCCACTGTCCTTTTTCTGCTGTTTGGCGTAATTTTACATTTTTATCTAATACTCGGTTGAATCTCATCCGATAATATTCATTTATGTCTCAAATTACGTGGAAATATTTAATAAAAGGTTAGCTAAAAGGACAATGGCGTGAACGAAATAGTTATCACGTTATTCATATTTTTGTAAACACCCGCGTCAGATTCAACCTACCAACGCGGAGGATATGTTAATAATGATTAAAACAAAAAATACCTTCACAGGATACTCCGTAGTAAATATATTTGGAAGTCTTTTAACATATCTGTAAAACTCTTCTTTGGTTGCGATTGACCCTTCATCCATTAAGTCCCCGAGAAACAAGATGACATCCGGTTTGAAAACTGCCACAACACGAGCATATGTTTTGGCAAGAAATCTGAAAAATAATTGAGATACTAATAATAATTAATATTGTTTACTTAGCCCTTTGAACCACACGGGCTGCTAAACTGGCCTAACGAAGCGACGCATATACTGCACACGTATAATTGATAGATGCTGAGGCATGTGTTTATACTTGTATACGGCTGTTTGACATTTGTACAGTTATTAGATAGAATTCGTAAATATTTATGCATATGTACGAGACATCGGCCCAATCGTGTTTCTTTGGTAATTTGTCATCTATGATACGCATGTCACAATTCGCTATCACTGCTTCAGGGTCAAGATATTTGTAGGATGAGGAGCTTAGAGTTCTAAGGGTTAAGTGACAAAATATCAAATAAAAATTTAAAATATCAACATGATCGGGTGAAATTTCATTTCGAATTCAAGGACCTCGTGCGACGATCGAGTTTAACTATCCTCCACTCTTGTTATTCAAGAAAGATGTGTCATCAGCAGGTAAGTCAGGCTGAAGAACTATACGGTCCACACTATCTTTCCTTTGACCTTTCTCCCTTCCTTTATTCCCGCCATATTTTAATCCTCAACTTTATTGATTCTGGCGATTTGTCTCGGAATCATTTTTGGTCGATTCAAGCAGGAATCATTACAAAATAACACCAAGAGCACAAGTGTCTTGATCCTGCCTAAAGGCCAAAGACACACTGTCAATATTATTAAGCAATTATATTGACAGTGTGCGTGGGCCTTAACATTCTGCATACTATGTATGCACTCATAGATAAAGGCTTAGAATTGCATTTTTAGCCAATGGTTTGTAATTTTTTTCAAAGTACTTAGAGTTATTTAAGAGGCCCCAGTACGCTATTTACCTATTTGCTCTCGATTTGCTAAATTTAACGTAAACTAATAAATCATTTTGCAAAACCCATAGCTAAACAGACTTTTAATCAATTTTATTATGATAGATCCATTTACTCTTGAAGCATTTCCTTAAAAAAATATGAACAAATATATTGTTATAACGTTAAAAAAATTATAACCCCGAAACACTATTTTAGTTTTCATGCAATAGAGTTATCTTTGGTACACGTAATCTTGTATATTTTCAAATAAAGACCAAATATTTTATTTACAAATTGATTTATACAGTTTGAAGAAGAAGTGGTGCTATTCAAACATTAATATTTTTTGACGAGTTGTTAAATATATCATTTTAAAAAAGACAAAAATTAAACATTCTATATCCTATATTGCAGTATCCATAAAACCATTAAAACATTGATTATTTTAATTAAATTTTACATGCGTACTAAGAAAATTTCACTGTCATTAACATAAAAGTATTTAAAAAACTGTACCTCATACTCAATAATTCGAATTAATTAAATCGTATAGTCTTTTAAAAGACCATTTTTCTTTCAAATCAGACTTCGGTTAGACTCGGGCCTGCTCGGACGGCTCCGCCATGAATATATTTGTTCATATTTTTTTAAGGAAATGCTTCAAGAGTAAATGGATCTCACATAATAAAATTGATTAAAAGCCTGTTTAGCTATCGGTTTTACAAAATGATTTAATAAGTTTACATTAAATTTAGCAAATAGAGAAATAATAAATACGAAAATCGTGTACTGGGGCCTCTTAAGTATGATTATGAAATATTGTACGGGTGGCATTTTGTCACACGCCCAATGTTTGCAAATTTTGTACAATGGGCTTGATTGTTCATCCCATCATCCATAATCCACATCAATTAATATTTAAAACCAGACAAATATTAAAAATATGTTTATACAAACCCATCACTATCTCTATTGAATATATATGTAAAAAATGGATTTTCAGTTTGCTCTCCCAAAATTTGGGGATCTGCTACTAAGAGAATTTTAACACAATTGTCATCATCGTAGCACTTCTGCGTAGGCCATTTAAATGTTTGAATAAAATATACCAAAATTTCGTTGTAAACAACAACAAGTAATACTGCAAGTACAGTAATTTTCACGTGATTCCTGAAACAAAATGAATTAATTAAGTTATTAAATTAATAAGCTATAAGAGGTTAAGTAATGGGGGAAAATTAAAAATACACGTTTAAGGAATAAAGATTTTACAAACCTTTTTAAAAAACGCATGAATATTTTTTAATATCTGATTGGTAATGTAAGCAATGCGGAATTGTATTGGATCTCCATAAACAAAAAACAAACTTATGTTTGCATCTTATCAAATCTCTACTGTTACACGCACCTGTATCAATTCAACACATTATTAGAGATAAGGTAATCAACGCCCATATATGACCCTGATAAACGCAGGTTATTCACATTTTAAGATCAAAAGTTAGCATTATTCCAGTATCCACATTGAATATTAAATCTGACAGATCGAAAAATTACCTGTCAGGTGATGCAACGTATTGTGAATTTGAGGTTAGTCAATCAAGATGCACTGTTACGTATTTTTGTATGTCGTATGTCGACTAAATAATAAATTGTATATATGTGTACCAGAATTAGCAGCAGAAACTTGGCCGGTAGATTACAGCCTATGTTATGAGTCTAAAATGTACAAGCAACCATGACCTAATATCAATAGTCATGGAGATATGCAATATCAAAGTTTGCAGTTTTTTTTCAATATTTCTGATTTATTTTTTGCAAAAAATTGAACTATCATTACAGTAACTTATGTCGATTATGAAAAGTTCATTTTCTTCGATACAGCTGCACGTAAATTTATGTTCTTGGATAGTCAACCTGTCAAAAAGTTGTTGGACTTTCAAATGATGGGTACATTGTTTATTCCTTTACCTATATAATATCACGGGACTGGATATATATGTGGGGTCAACAACCCGTTTCCCCACGCGTTTTTGACCAGCGTTGACTTTCGTTGACAGAACTCTCACGGAAACTATGCGCGGCAAAAGACACGCGCACTCGGAAGCACGGACGTCTGTAGCGCATCTCTCTACGCCATAGGATCAACCTTTAGCCTGCCGTAGCTACGACATCAAACCACAATCGCTACGCCGCTCATCTCATTCCTCGCCACGCTTCCAGTCTCCAATCCATCGATCATCGTCCGCTTCATCGCTCCCCTGTCTTCGCCACCTCCAGCAGCAAACACCATCTGCTTCCGGAGGTACCACCACCATCCGCGACATTACTCCGATATGCCACTTACATCAGTCGTCAGCACCAACTCCAGCTCCCAGCACAATCTTCGGCTTGACCAATTTCTACACCCTACTATACACTATACACGCGACAAGGAACAAGTTGACGACCCCAGGCGTACCTCCATCAGCTGTACCGTTATCTAACGAGGTCGACACACTATATTTCAAATAAATAAACAATATAAAACTCATCGCGATTTTCTGTTCTCCATCAGCTGTTTTTCATCCTGTAATAATTATACAAAAGTGGGACATCACGACACGGTACCCCACATATATATTGTCACGTTTCGCCAAATCACATGTTTGCTGATTTATTTTCATATTTTATTATGTAATGCTTCCGCTCATACACATTTTGTGTAGTTAGCACTGTAAGTACAAGTCATTATACCATATTTTTTGTACATACCTAATCGTCTGCATGCAATCGATGCATGTCTCTTTAGGGAAGGTTCATAGGTAGACGGAATGAAAGAGCGATTGGTATTTAATGTTTATTTCTAAATAAATGATGACGCGCGGAAGTCTGCCCGATCTTACGGCAGAAGCCCGACTGGTGTGATGTCCCTAACTCGACCCCTTTGTTTATACCGCGGAGATATTAATTGTGTTAATATAAACAAAACTCTGGGTGGAGCAATAGGTACATGGCACAGGGTTGAACAGGTATCGCTACATCTCTATTCACTAAGAATCAAACGTAGAATCCCTGGTGAAACTATAGAAAAGAGACAATATAGTGTAAAAGAAACCAACAAAACAAATCAATGCTATGCCCTTAAGGTACTCATACACATTCTTATTAGTGGCACGTGAGCATGCGCAGTATTGACCTTCTTTAGCCTCATTTAAGGTACAGATACACATGCTTATTAGTGGCATGCTCATTAGCATGCCACTAATAAGCATGCCCTAATAACTGTACACATTTGCCCATTATTAGCATGCTTATTAGTGGCATGCTCATAAATAAGCATGCTCAAAGCTAACAATCAAACACACATGCTTATTAGTGGCATGCTCTTGTCATAGAATAGAGACGCTCTTGTTCAAAATGGAAACTGCAAACTGAAATAGAAAATTTAAGTGAACCAATAAATCAAAATGTTTTTGATTTTAGTTTTTATAATTTTTATTGTAAGATTTGAATCATTCATGTCTTTTAATAAAATTTGATAAACATTATTTATTGCTATATTATTTTTCACAGCGGTGACCGAGTATTCCACAGACATTGTAATTCCTATAATAAGTCACGAAAAGTACTGTTTTATCATCTCCCCAACGCACCATATATGTTTCATCTGTCGCGAACTGAGAAGATCGCATTGATAATACTAGCCGCGAAGCCCGTTAATGACATAAGCATGCTCATAAAAAGCAAGCCTGTTCACACATGCTCAAAAGATATCCCTTCTCATGGCGAATGACAGTGGCATGCTCATTACTAGCAATGTGCGTACACACATGCCACTAATAAGCAAGGCCTAAAGAAGGTCGATACTGCGCATGCTCACGTGCCACTAATAAGCATGTGTATCAGTAGCTTTATGCTCATTAGTGGCATGCTCAAAAATCAACCGCTGGTTGATTTATGAGCACGCTAATGTCATTCACCATGAGAAGGAGTATCTTTTGAGCACGTGTGAACAGGCTTGCTTATTATGAGCATGCTTATGTCATTCGCGGCTAGTATCGATTATCAATGTGATCTTTTCAGTCCGCGACAGATGAAACAAATGTGGCACGTTGGGGAGATGATAAAACAGTACTTTTCGTGACTTATTATAGGAATTACAATGTCTGTGGAATACTCGGTCACCGCTGTGAAAAATAATATAGCAATAAATAATGTTTATCAAATTTTATTAAAAGACATGAATGATTCAAATCTTACAATAAAAATTATAAAAACTAAAATCAAAAACATTTTGATTTATTGGTTCACTTAAATTTTCTATTTCAGTTTGCAGTTTCCATTTTGAACAAGAGCGTCTCTATTCTATGACAAGAGCATGCCAGTAATAAGCACGTGTGTTTGATTAAACCCAGAAACTGTTTTGATTTATTGGTTCACTTGAATTTTCTATTTCAGTTTGCATTGTTTCAATTTTGAACTAGAGTTCCTCTCTATTCTATGACAAGAGCATGCCACTAATAAGTATGTGTGTTTGATTGTTAGCTTTGAGAATATTTATTTATGAGCATGCTTAAAATAAGCATTTTAATAATGAGCAAGTGTGTACAGTTGTTAGGGCATGCTAGTTTTGAGCATGCTGATGAGCATGCCAGTAATAAGCATGTGTATCTGTACCTTTATAGTACACTGGATTGCAAAAATTTTAAAAACTTATTTAAATAACAAAAATCTTGTTGATAGGTAAGCACACCAAACAAAATTGAATAATTCCTTTGTCCATGGATCACCATAGACGTTGAAAGTTGAGTGCCATGAGCGATGTCCCGGTAAATAGGTACGATAAAGTGACAGTTGAGTTGTGAGTTATGAGTATTTTTATGGTTCTATTGTTGCCTTTTTACAAATACCTAAAGTACGCTATATCAAATGCTTTGCAAAGTGTCAATTGTGTTGCTTTAGGCATAAATTTTATAAATTCTGACAATAATGGATGTTGACACTCCTAACACATTGAAAAGATGTAGTAGTGCACCTTTGATAAACGAAGTTACTTCGACAATGTCTTCATCGCCGTCAACGAGTACCACCCCAAGGTATGGGTATATTTTTTGTCACCTGATATATTTTATTGCGATACTTAGTGTTATTTAGTTTCAAATAAATGGTTGATTTTTTTTTAGAGACACCTCACCTTTTAACATATTTGCCAATCACAATCAACAGAGAACTCGAAGATTTAGTGCCAGCTTTAGTCCACATATTCATTCTCCGGTAAGATGTAAATTATTTGTTACTAAATCTAATTTACGGGCGAAACACCAGCAAAATGTATTAAACATGTCACTTTTCATATTTGGTTCGTAATCATATTGTATAATTCTCTTCCTGATCATTTTTATGTTTGTTTTGTAGGCCAAAACAGCGCAGTTCAACATGTTATTTTGTGTTCATAAATAAATATTATTTTATCTGTTAAATTAAGACACTTTGATTAGTAATATCTTTTTTTTTTAATTGAGATGATTATGTTTGTGCTCTGAATTCAGGACTAATTCTGATGGTTGCTCACAGTATCAAACTTCTAACCTGTGTCATTAAGGAGGCAGATATCTGAACCATCTAATATTTTATCTTTAATATACTGATTGCCCAAACAAGTAAATATACATCTAAAAAAATATTCCTGTCATGTATGTATTTAAGTGGTAATTTTTTTAGAATTTTTGGAATTGTGTTTTTTAAAAGGTTTTGGCCTTAGGATGAATTTGAAATATTTGTATCTGTCAGAGAGCTGAAGATTAAATTGAGTTAATTGAAAAACTTGACCCTGGTCGGAAAAAATGCGTTGCGTTGCGACAGGTTCCCCGGATTTACGAGTGCAAACTTATCTGCTTCATTCAATCTGCAACTTGATGTTTCCGAACATCATCTGTATCATAAAGGACTGCTACGGTCTTCTGCTTGCTTTCTAAGATTCTCAGAATTATTTGCCATCTTCGACTCGGCACTTTTTTCAAAATTCTTTTCTTGAAACATAATTTTAATTCTGATTTTATACCATTGTCACTCTAATTATATGGGTTATATTTTTCTTTTGTAGTATAGTGTAGCTGTAAAATGAAACGATTTATCAATTTTTATTTTTTCACATTCACATGGAGAGAAAAACTTTCTCATTTAAGTCTCTGATTTTTCATCTTAAAATCTCTGCATATTATCCGTATATGAGTATTTATAAATATGCATATATTTTTTAAATATACAGGGTGTCTTGCAGCTAGTATCAAAAACTTCGGGGGAGTCTTTCTGGTTGAATTCTTTTATAGAATAGAATTGAATGCAAAATATTCTTTACTTTTTGGTTGAAATCTTGACAGATATGGAGATAAGCGACAACAAAGTTTGCAATTTTTTTTTTCAATATTTCTGACTTATTTTCTGTAAAACGTTGAACTGTAACTACATCAAATTATATGGAAAATTGATTAAAACCTTGCAGATATTTGATTGAAAAATATTATTTTTTCAAGGTTTTTGTCATTTTATTTGACTCGTATTGAAGCAAATGAATTTTAATGTTCCATATTAGATACTGTAGTAATAGTTCAACGTTTTACAAAAAATATTGAAAAAAATTGCAAACTTCGATGTGGACATTTCATCCAAAGTGTAAAGAATATTTTCTATTCAAAATTTAATGAGGAATACTCCCCAAAAGTTTTTGCTACTAGCTTGGAGACACCCTGTATGTGAGTACATTTAAAAAATCTAACTCATTCTTCCTATAAACACATACTTTGTCCTAAAACGCAGACTAGTGCGAGGAATTGAATTGATTAAAAATCATAAATCAACTTATAAATCCCCGTTTAGTGAACATTTTCCTCAGTTCAGACATCATTCATATTTAGTTTTTTTAATGACTCCCTTAACTTTGTGTACCACCCATACTGTCCTTTCATCAGACATTGACTTATGCCCGAACAGTCTAACCAAGTCTTACTTCATCATATTTACTCTTCTAGACTCTTTCCTTTTATCCTTATACTATATGTCTTTCAAAATAAATAATAGATGTCAATCTAAGGCCCGGTTGTTTCAAGTTCGATCAAAGTAAGCGGTCGATTAAAGCATAGATTTTTACGAAAACGGATCATCTGATTGGTGGAGAACGTAAAAATCTATGCTTTAAAAGAACGCTTACTTTAATCCAACTTGAAACAACCGGCCCTAAGGTGATAAAATGATAAAAAAATCTACCTATCCCAGAACAGGTATTTCTAAATATCTAGCGAGGTACATTAGTGGCCAGAGGCTTGTTAAATATTATCCTATATTTAAATGGATTATGTGTGTATGTATCAAGCGACTAAATGTCATCTGTCTAATAATCGCTGATTCATCGGTAATGTAATTAAAATATATTTAGTTTCCATGAGCTCATTTTCCTACTTTCATCCTGCCTCTGTCGTTTTCAAGATTAATACGTAAATATTATGAACATGAAAGCAATGCATGTGTATCCAGCGGTTGTACCGATGCGCTATTTTCAAATTTTCTTGCTTCTAACTTTACTTATTTGTGTTTTATTTTAATTGTGTCCCATTATATTGAAATATGTCTTTTAGAATGGTACAGGACCTCGAATGACCCCGAGGGTCAGTCAACTACGACAAGAAGAATGCGCTGATGTTACCAATATAAGAGAGGTGGCGCACGAACGAGAAACACATAGTGCCATGCAGATGAGTCAATCATGGGAAGATTTGACTTTAATGGGAGGCACTTCTAACAGTTCCAACGGTCCCATGTCACCCACGAGAGTAGCCAGATTCTCCCCTGGAGTATCCCCTTCTCCTACGAGGAAAGCGTTCGCCACCAGACGTAGTCTTTCCCCTATTGCGATGAGACCATCCTGCTTAAGTCCTGTGAGTCGTCCATCGGGGCTGGTATCTATGAAGCGAAGGTTTGAACTGGAGGATGCACCAGCTGCCAAGCGCTGTTGCTGGTCTACCGAGCGCCTCACACCCTCCACTCCGGGCACTCCTGATTCTCTCGGCGGGGATTCTTCTTCGGGTTTCACCTTCCGCCCGGTGTCTCCTCGAGCCTCGTCCCTACCCACCCCTGTACCCACTCCACCTAATCGTACTTCGCAGAGTCCTAGCTAATATCCTTAACACATCTAGCTATCTGTATTAGCTTCACAGCCAAAGGAACATTTGTATATACTTATAATATTTTGCTCTTATAGAATTAGAGCTTGTTACATCCACCCTGTACTCGAGTTTTAGTCATAATATGATCTTTATACAGCAATTTATCCTCATAAATTGTATATAACATATTTATGTTATTTCAAAAGTTTTCTCTTAACCATAATAAATTTTAGTTTAACAAAGTTATTTGTAAAATAGATAATGTAATGCTCCACCAGTTATTATCTTAATTTCTGATTTATAGATTTATAAACAAATATTGTTCTTTTAAGCCTGGCATTTGTGTGGGCAGAACACTCAGCCGTATAAAAGTATTCTTGCACTATAATTGTCATAAATACTCTTGTGGGCAGAATCTATGGGCAATCTGATATGGCTCCACCACATGTGTCAGGCTTAGCTCTCCCTCCGTATTTACAGATAACATTGCCATGTAAAATTAGTTGTTGATATTTGTTAAATTTTATTTGAATTATTGTATTGTATTTTTAGTGTTTGAGAGTTTGTACTCACTTATTTTACTTTTGCCTGAATGTTTTACCAAGTAATAATTTCATTAAGCATATTCTGCAAAGTAGTAACTAATATATTTTAGACAAAGTAACAAAACTTCTGCAAAATAGTTGGGTTGAGTTGAATGGCTTACATCTAAACCATTCTGGGTTCATCAATCTGACTAAACTGACTGAAGATAGATCAGTTTGATTTTATTCCTTGCGAATAAAATTGTTTGACTTTCTGTTTTAACAAACCTTATAATAACAGAATATTTTTCTCAATAAATTATTTGCGTACTCTTAAAATAACTTACCATTATTATTATGCTGGTAAGATTGACACGCCGAAAATGTATTGAATGATTGTAAAAATAAATTATACATTCAATACAATTTTCCAAGTGAATACATATTTATCTGTGTGTAAATTTATCATGTTTTCTAATTGTTAAAAATAATATTCACGCTCTAGGCTTTATTCCTTTTGAAAGAATAACAAACGTACTATATAGTCATGAGAAAAAATCAATTTTGTCTATCACACAATAACCATGTTGCGAAAAAATAGGGTGTTTCTTGCATTTGAGAAAAGCCTGGCAAAAGTTTCTTCATATTATGTTTTTTCATATTATCATGTTATTGCTGTTTTTGCAACAAGTTTGTATGTGACATCACATTTCCTCATTCTTTATTTCTTTCTAAATGCTGTTGTGAAATGTCAGGTACAATTCAACCAGCTGGTGTAGGCATATTCACGATAAAAAAATATTTTAGATATTCCATTTAAATTCACTGGCTCCTTTATTCGTAAAAATATCTTCTTAGACACAAATCTGTGCCTTCTGCATATGTTACAATTTATAATACCACAAGTAAATTTCAGAATCTGTTTCATAATAAAAATTTATAGTGAAAATTGCGGAAGTCTGATCAACAAATTTCCGTATTTTTATATTATTTCTGTGTTTTCTGTTAATGATTGTTTGGCATATCAAGAGCTATTTTAAAATATCAACAAAAATATTTAAAATACTTCAGCAAAACCTATTTTGACTAAAATAGGTTATTTAACCAAAAAAAAACACGAGGTATTTAATTATGCTAATTTAATATGGATGAATATAATATTTAAAATAACGGGAAATATAATGTGCATCTAAATATTTTATAATTTTAAAGAGGTTTTAGGCATTTAATACATGGCAATTGGATGGTAATGGCCTTCAGAAAAGGTTTGCCATAAAGATACCTTTTACTCGAGAGTAATTATTAATTGAGAATGCACCTTTACGAATTCATAGACCCTTTTCAAAATTAAATTTAAAGGAAAATATTTTAGTGTAAGAAAAATAGCATTCCGGTAAAAAGAAAACTGATTATGTAATAAAAATTTTGATAGTTTTTAAAATTAGACATTTCATTTTGAAAAAGATTACCAGATGTTGTCAATTTTGGGGTGCAAACATATAAGAATGATAACATATTTGTTTTACGAAGCTTGACTTTTTGTGTGCATGTACCAAAAATGGGGCAAAAAATAAATTGTTAATGATTTAATGTCACCGTATGCAAATATCGTGGATGGGTTCCCCTTACCGTAATCAGATCTTTTCATAATCAGTCTGATTATTCGCACATTAGACACATTCGGAATCAGGGTTTACAATAATTGATATCATTCTGCTTCATTTTTTTTTACATTGTGTTTTTGTAATAATTAGGTATTGACAACTACACAAAGTAACAGTTTTCTCTTCAATGCTTCATGTTATATTTTTTGTTGGGAAGATAAATAATGCGACGTTGGTGACTTTCAGTTTCAGATTTCAGTATGTATATTGCAGCAAAATTCATATAGTAAATTTTGCGAAATCTGAGTGCCAATTTGATTTTCAAAATATCTAAAACCTTAAATATTTTCAGTAAAGTATAAAAATAATGTCATTGTTTAAGTAATTTTGGTCCAATTTCTTTCACCTTTATTATTAACTTATAACCAGCTGCCTGCTCAGTATAGACGATATGACCCAAAACAAAATTAATAATTGAGAAAACTTATAAAAAACCTTTTTGTATGAAAATATAGTAGGCTCAGAGAACACAATTTATTATAACATATAACATAATTTATTAGGACTTAGGCAGTCAACTGGGTAATGAAGTTATCTCTTTAGCATGAATGTTGTATTCTTTTCACTTCATATTTATGTTTTTCATTTGGCACTTTGTCACCGTCCAATTATTCAAAAATATGTGTCATAGTAATGCTTATGTTTATTAAACACTTGATTTTATTTAGTTTAGATGTGACCAAGTAGTGACAATCTTCAATATTCATATTGTCATAATCAAAACATAATATTATGTGCCACTTGTATTTTATCGATGTTTGAAAATAATCATTAATGGCTTAGAATTATAGCAAATTGCTTTATTAAAATAATAAAAATGTAACAAATCATCAATAAATGTGTAACTAGAATAGATATACAATCGTGATATCACAGACCTTTGAATTAAAATAAAATCTTGTATTTTCTACCTCTGATTGCCTTGTTTATTCTGGAATTGATCATGGTCCCAGGGAGGGGGGGGATCACTGAACAAGTTCAACTTTTGCAGCGTAGGTTTAAAATCTGTATTGCGAAGTAATGAATAGGTGTTTATTATTTATAATTATAAAATTGGAACCATTTAGCACTGAACAACCCAACAGATAATCCCCTTTAAGGATAGCTGTGGAGGAATAGTTATTTATACCTTACATCAACTATTTAAACCCTTATGTTATTACTTGGGTACCCATTTTTGACTTTAAGATTAAATCATTTTTTTCATAAATTCCAGATAATCTTATCCGCTCGGATCTACATTATTTAAGTTATTAGAAAGGGATTATTTTATATAAAAAGGTATTTTATATGTGCTTAAACTTGTCTAGTCCTCTGTTACTATCCAGAGTATCCGGTACCCATACATCCTTGCAGTGAGAGACATGAATTTATCCATTATATCAATAAATTATTTTGTTTTATTGTAGAAGTTAATCATCAGTTTTTTTCAGGTCCCGATGTCATATCATCATAGATGACAAAATTATAAATTTCATGTTTTTTTGGCACGTAGGAGCATATTGTTACATTACCATAGAATCCAAATAACGATGAATGACTAGCTCGAACTTTGGTCTCCTTCATTTCCGTCAGAATATACATTTTATTTCATCTCAACGTGCCAATGATAGTCATATTCCAAAATAAAATATGTTTTGGCAAAAGATGAGTCATGAAAAAATGTCCATTGTAATATTACATCTAGAACCTTTGAAAGGAGCGGCCAATTCTTTCATCTTGGTTAATTTTTCATCCAGGTGTTTATTTTCCGGTGCGTATTTGGCCAGTAAGAAGATAATAATTTTCTGAATCACACATCCACCATACTTTTATCTCATATTTGGCGGACTTAGACAGATCGTATGGCATAAATTGTGCCCTGAAAAGTTTTGAATTCCGTATCATCCATATTTCACTTATTGGTGCAGCTTTATCTTCCTTCAATCAGTGTTTCCTCATATATTTTTTTTCACTTCAACAGGCCAGGAGGCCAATTATAGAAGCAAAATACATCACAAAATGCCCAGGCTTGAGTAAATCACATAGATAAAAATTGTGATCTCACTGGGAGTCGAACCCAGAACTCTCGGTGTGGGAAGCCAGTGTCATACCCACTGCACTACGATTATTACGATACGAGGGTATTAGCATCATGGAAACGAAAAAATCTAATGATATTGCAAAGTCTATTTAACCCGATTGACGCTCGATACTGGATATAAATAACATTTGAACAAATCATATATATATGATCTGTCTTTAGGTTATTGGCACCGGATCGATATACCCATGAATGCATAAAACTCAGATGAAGTGAAATCCTACCAACTGTAGTTTATTAGTAGGATTTTATTTGTTGAACTCATGATATACTTTCTTGGCCTTTTTATTAGTGTGACATACAATAGTATCCAAGATTTCTGGTGTGAAAATGTATTACAAGTAGAAATTGCTTCTGTGTGGACCACTTTTGCGTCAAGATTATTATGAGACGCGGTTCGATGATGAATAGGTGAAATTTTATGCTATGTTGTTTCATCACTAGCTCAAAAATGATCTTTGTAGATTCAATATTATCCTCGTGTGGTGCAATATCGTCCAATGTATATCTTTGTTACAGTGAATCTGAATTTCGTGTGAGTTTATATTTTCACTTGATTTTAGAGAAATTATATTCAAGGTCATTCTTATCACATCCAAGCAGATTTTCACCAATAGAAATTAATACAATATTTTAGATGACATCTTACTAGGGAAATTATATACGTTTCCGAACTGTCAAAATTAAATTTGACAGATTGACATCCGTTTCGTAAAAATCTATGCTTTAACGTATTTTTATTTTTAAACCGACTTGAAACAATCGGGCCTTAGAATAACAATTTAGTTATTGCGTGTTCTTACTGCATTATTCATTTCTTCTGTGCATATCAACATTATATACCGGTATCCCGGATATTATTAAAATAGTTATGCTGAAGTGTTAAAAGTTTCAGGTGCACCAATTCTTCAGTATATTATAACAAGATTCTAATGGCGTGTGGACCTTGTTTTTCAAAATTTCTTTTGCGTTTTGTGTCTCATTCCACACTAGTCTAGTCCAAAGTCACTACAAAGCGATAGTATTTCTAATTTTTATCCTTTGAGCGATAGCATATTCTCTATTCTGTGGCGATAGCGTTCTGTCTCTCGAACTGTCACACTTCTGGACTCTGGGCTTTGATATTCAATGATTAGTATTTTAAAATTTTAATCGCGAACACTTACGATATTCTGGATCATCTTATAATTCAAAAGACAGTCGATTAAACTCATCAAATGATTGGGTACTTATATTTTTAGGTTATAATTTTTGTTATTATCGAATAAATAAACAAAGGATAAATTCAGTTAAGCGTCGTAATGTACATTTTCAAGCATATATTTTCTTTTTAGGGACAAAGTAGAGAGCCACTTTGATACAAATGAAATATGTTGTTTCTAATTATACTCAAAAATAACATCCAGTAGGTACCTACATGAAACTCTCAAGTTTCAGCTTCATTACTGAAACTGATGAACCCAATCTAACTTCCGTATTACTCAAGGCGAGGCAAAAAAATAAAAGTCATGTCAAACTAATTTAATTACTACATATTATTTTGTGGTTATTAATTATTTATTCTAAAAATTCTTAGAATATGCAATTATTGACCTTTTTGTTTTTATTTTATTCTTAAATTACTTGAGGATATTCCTATCAATACTAGGTATGTACTTTTTTGAAGAAAACAATAAGACACATAACAAAAAGTGATTACAGATCTATATCAGTGTATAAGTGAACGAGAATAAAACAAGATATCCACATATCGAATTAAATCATTTACCTATGAAATTTAATCCGGATTTTGCAATCCCACAAGGGAATATTATCAGATCCATCTTATTTTTAATTTATGTAAACCAAGTGTTTAAATGACATGAAAATATAGCATTATTTGCTTATGACATTGCAATAATTCTTGAAGTGATGGTATTTGAGAGAGACCAAAGAATGACTAAGTGTGATGTAATTATAAACAACGAATGCTTAGAACAAGTGAACGAGTTTGTGTATTTGGGAAGTATGTTTAGTAGAGACGGCAAGGCTGAGAATGATATCGAAAGGAGAGTAACTGCGGGAAACAAAGTTAATGGTGCACTAAATGCAATTATGGCCAATAAGAATCTGTCAAAAGAAGCAAGACTAGCGGTACATAATGGCGTTCTAGTTCCAACCCTTATGTATGGAAGTGAAGCCTGGAATTGGCAAAAGAGGAATGAAAGTAGACTGAATGCGGTTGAAATGCGGTCACTAAGACGCTTGTGTGGAAAATCTTTGGTCGATAGAGTGAGAAATGAACAAATTAGAAGTGAATGCAATGCTGGCTGTAGTGTGGTAGATAGAATAAAGAAAGGAGTGCTGAGATGGTTTGGTCATGTGGAACGTATGAACGAGGAAAGGATGGTTAAGAAAATATATGAGGCGAATGTTGAAGGCAACAGGAATAGAGGGCGTCCGCGAAAGACCTGGCACGATCAGGTACTACAAGTATTTGAGGATGGCCCTGTTAAAAGCCGCAACAATCGTAGAACGTGTATGAGAAGATGTATGAATGTGGCCGAAGCAAAAGTGGTGTGCCAGGATAGAAGAGTGTGGCGTTCAATCCTCTCTGCCTACCCCTGCAGGGAAACGGCGTGATGGTTAGTTAGTTAGTTATAATTCTTTAGAACAAAACATGCAATGATATTACTACTGCAGCTAATCACAATATTCACCGTGCGGTGAAAAATTCATAGTACGTGCCTAGCCATATGATCCATGCTTTGAAAAATGCGCGCATTCGTGGACAAAATATATTTTCACAGATAATGTGTAGTGAATCTGTAAATTCATTGATTGACATAATTTCACTGCCCCCACTCTGCCCGACCGGGTAAAATACATCTCTATTAGTGAAAGTATAGTATCACTGGAAATACAAATTCGCTGTAACATCTTCAATATCTTGTTGATTCTTCATCACTACCTTCTTTATCCAAATAGTCAAGCAAATTGATCAAAAGCAGGTGTAAAGAGAAGACGGACATTGCTGAGAAGTACTGACCTTTTAGAAGATTACTTGACCACATTGTGACATATAAAACAAAATAATTCATGGAGGAATGTCCATCCAGGTTGGGTAACCGGGTACCCTGAGTAGTAACTAGGGTGAGAAATTCCAAGTAGTGACATAACATTATTGTGTTTGCCCGGGGTCTTGTTAATTTGTTGCTACGCCACATGTATTCTGGAACAGTGAAACCTTGATTTGTTATTCCACGGATTAAATTTTTATCCACATGTGTCATTCTGTTTAAAAATCACAAAATATTTGTTAGAAAACTTGTAAATTTTGATTGCATTAATAAATTGTTCCCACATTTGTTGTTTTATATCATCTAATTGTTGAGAGTTTTGTTTTTTCATAGTTTATATTGTAGAAGTTTTTCTCAATGATTATTTTATTTTTACAGTACAGCTAATATTATTTAGTGATTAGGTAATCTCATAAATTATCTATCTACATATTAACAATTTTTTTTTCACTCTTTGGTAAAACATTGGTTTATCACATTCCTAAATTAGATTAAGATTATTTTTTAACTTTCCAAGGTTTCTCTGTACTTGTTTGTACATATGTATATGTTTAGTAAAGGCCGATGTGAAAATTATTTTTTTGTAAGCTTAACGAGGCAAACATTCTGAATTTATATATGTATACATATATTTTGTGTTCCGTCTCGACGCCTGGAATCCATTATGAGAGAACAGCCTGCTGTTTCGGCACTTATTCACGCGTTCCTACCCCCCTCTGATTCCCTGTTTGCGACAATTTACTCCCGCTGGTATCCCTGTTTCCGGTTGCGTCGCGCAACGGTTTTTCTTTCATATGACGTCGCTGTTTCGCGCCATTTGGACGCGTTTAGACACGCCAACTTTTGTTGTGATTTTTTTTGTGTTTCTATTGCAATCTACCCCCCTTAATTTTGATCCCTAGTTAACAAACATTAGACTATACAAATTTTTAACATAGTGCGACAGGACGTTGATATTTTAGTGTAAATCCCGTGAATTTCGTCAAACGTCAAATTTGTTAACAAGATGGCGGACGAGCAAGCTCGTTCGCCGGTATCCTCGAATGACGGATCTTCTTTCGAAGAACCGAGTCGAAAGAGACGCCGCGTAGCATACGACCCGCGTGTAGACCACCTGCTAAAACAGGTGACTGCTCTGACGGAGGCCTTGTTAGCAGGCGGCGCGGCTCCTGCATCAACAACGCCGCCAACGCCGGAAGCCGCGAGCGAGCCCAGCGTGGAGGACGCGAATGCGTCCTTTATTCAGCCGCCGCCGAGCCTCAGAAGGGCGAAGAATACGCTGGAGTTCGGCAAGCTCAGCACGGTCGTGAAGGAGCCGCCAGTACCGAGAGCGGACCCGAAGCGGATCGAACAGACCTCGAAGTTGCAACACTTCGATTCCGACGAGTGGTCAGGCGTTCGCTATGCGGAAACGCAGAGAACCTACGCGGCGACTCCCACATCTGTGGAATTGTCGGTGAACGACGACTTGAGAAGGATCGATAACGCGCCGACCCAAACTGGCTTGCTGAAAAGATCGCTCGCCGCGCTTTCAAACGCCTTGCTCGCCCAGAGGGAGACCCTGAGATACGGGATGCAATTGCTGGTGAATTGGATCTCTTCGAGCGGATTCAGTCGATGTTCACCAGCGATGCTCCGTACAATAAGGTTTCGGACGACATCCTGCAGATTGTGTGCGGCAGACGGGCAGAGTGTATACTGAACCGGCGAAAGGCCATATTGGAGGGCTTCAAAGACCCTTTCGTGCGAGAAGGTGCGGCCAAAATCCCTCCAAGCTCGGGATACTTGTTCAATAGGGAAGAGCTATCGGCGTATATCCTAAAGAACGGGGGGGGCCAGGAGAAGGTGATGGTCTCGCCCGCAACCCGAAACCTGGCCCAACCGTCAACATCTCAGCCCCAGCCGTCAACTTCTCGTCGAGCTCCGAACCAGGGATACCTCCAGTCCCGTAAGCCCTTTCTGACGGAGCCGAGGCACAGGGAGCGAGGCTCAGGGAACCCGAACAGGAGACCTAACCGGAAGGCAGACCACGGCCGAAAACCCGCTGGTGACCGTAGCCGCAGAGGTAGAAGATGACGCGAGGCTGAACAACCAGTTCTGGGGAGGACGCTTGAGGAGGTTCCAAAGCACGTGGAAGGAGTTCGGGGCACCACCTATAGTGCTGAGAATCCTCAAGGGCGCGAGAATCCCCTTTGTGGCCAAACCTCCGTTAGTCTTCCCCACCAGGCAGCTGTTGAGCAGCTTCAGCACGAAGGAGTCTCGAGACATGTCGAGTCACATTCAGGCCCTGAAGATGTCAGGCGTGCTGGAAAGAGCAGATCATTCTCCGAGCTTCATCTCAAATCTGTTTCTAACTCCGAAGTCGGACAACTCCCTAAGGCCGATATTCAACCTGAAGGCGTTGAATGCCTTTGTGGAGGCGAAACCCTTCAAGCTGTTCAACCACTTTCGGGTCCCAGACTTCCTCCAGCCCAAAGATTGGTTGGTGAAAATCGACCTAACCCAGGCATACTTTCACCTACCAATAGCGGAATCGCACCGAAAGTTCCTGAGACTGTACTACCAAGGGGAACTTCTCCAGATGACCTGCCTGCCCTTTGGCCTGTCATCAGCCCCGAGAATGTTCGCAACGCTGTCAAACTGGCTAGCGGGACTCTTGCGGAAGAG
Source organism: Agrypnia vestita (assembly GCA_016648135.1). Taxonomy (NCBI): domain Eukaryota; kingdom Metazoa; phylum Arthropoda; class Insecta; order Trichoptera; family Phryganeidae; genus Agrypnia; species Agrypnia vestita. Next base: position 101,705 of record JADDOH010000291.1, on the reverse strand, counting down.
AGGAATAAGGACCGTAGTCTACCTGGACGACTTCCTTCTGGCCAATCAGTCAAGGGACCTGCTAGCGACCCAGGCAGTAGAGACGGTCAATCTGTTCCAGCATCTGGGTTGGTGCATCAACCGCGACAAGTGTGTCCTTATACCTACCCAAAGCTGGAGTATCTGGGCATAACTTGGGACACCGAAGCCAACCAGAAATCCCTCTCGGACCGCAAGTGCTCTGGCCTTCGCCAAGTACTGCGCCGCCCGATCGAGGCCGGCAGTTGCTCCCCCAAGCAGGTTCTAGGCCTCTTGGGAAGCCAACCAGAAATCCCTCTCGGACCGCAAGTGCTCTGGCCTTCGCCAAGTACTGCGCCGCCCGATCGAGGCCGGCAGTTGCTCCCCCAAGCAGGTTCTAGGCCTCTTGGGGAGACTCAACTTCGCAAACTTCGCCACCCCTCGGGGTCGTTTGCATTGCCGAAGACTGCAGAGATTCAGCCGCCAGCTGCAGAGGCACGAGCCATCCAGACAAGTGGAGCTTCCTGCCGCGGTTCGGCAAGACCTAGAGTGGTGGTTGGAGGCCGTAGGGGAGTCCTGCCCAATACACGAAGCCCCCTTCTCCCACTTCCTGACTACAGACGCAGCGGACGCAGGTTGGGGCGGCCAGGTGGACGACAAGACGATATCAGGCCAGTGGTCCCCAGAGCAGATGCGGTGGCATTCCAACCAGAAAGAAGCCTTCGCTGTTTACGCAGTGATCAGGGATCACGCTTACCTGCTAAGAGGAACGAAGACCCTACTGCAGACAGACAACAAGACAGTAGTGGCTTACATCAACAAGGAGGGGGGGACAAGATCATTGGGCCTTCTGAAGATAACTCGAGACCTCCTAGAGTTTATCGACCAGCAGGAAATATCTCTGACAGCGCAGTACATTCCAGGGAGATATAACGGGATTGCGGACCGACTCTCTCGGGGGACACCACTCCCGGAATGGCACCTCCTGGAACCAGCGACAGAGGAAATATTCCGAATATGGGGACGTCCTCAGATCGACCTCTTCGCATCGGCCACCGCCCATGTGGTGCCAAACTACGTGTCGCTAGACTCAACCGATTGCTCGGCCTCCTATCTCAACGCATTCAGTCAGCATTGGGATTACGAGCTGGCCTGGGTATTTCCGCCGCCGAATCTCGTCCCAAGAGTACTGGCGCACTTGAACCTGGCAAGAGGCACCTTTCTCCTAGTTGTGCCAAGATGGGAGAAGACATTCTGGAGGGCCGATCTCAAACAACGAGCAAAGGGAGGGCCAATAAGCGTAAGAGATCTGAAGAGCGTCCTGATCGATACGTCGACAGGGTTTCCCCCACCGAGGGTGTCGGACCTCCAACTGGAAGTTTGGAGAATAGCAGTGGGTGGGAACAGGCTATAGCGGATTGGAGCCAGGAGGAACAGCAGCTGTTCAGATCTGGCTGGAGAGGCTCAACGCTGAACACCTACAAGCCGGCCTGGGATAGGTGGCAGCGATGGTGTACCACGCATTCTGTCCAACCTCATAACCCTCCCCCTGCAACAGTGGCAAGATATCTGGCCAACCTGTTCATCCACGAAGGGCTAGCCCCTCGAACAATATTGGTCCACAAATCGGCAATCGTATCCTTCTGTGGCCCAGCTCTTGATGCAGATAAGATTAGCTCGAACTTCCTCGTCAGGCACGTCCTTAAAGCCATCTCGGTTTCTGGTGGATGCACTGAGAGACTCCCGATCTGGAACCCCCGAGTAGTGGGGGAGTGGCTACGTGAAAACCCGCCAAGGAACAGCCGGTATGACGTGTCAAGGAGGACGGCCATACTACTCATCATGGCATCTGGGCGAAGAGTCCAAGATCTGACACTTCTCAGAGTCACCCCGGACCGATTGATCGACAAAGGAGACTCCACCACGCTATGGCCAGCCTTTGGAGCGAAGACTGACACGGCAAGACACAAACAATCGGGATGGAGGTTGAGCGCATCGGATGAAAGGAACATCAACCCCTTGTTTTGGATCCGAAAGCTGGTCTCACTCTCACAGCCGAGACGAAAGCCGGACATGAAAGAACTATTTGTGACGACAGCAGGTGAAGTAAAGCCAGCTTCACGGACAATGATAGGTGGTTGGATCAAGTCAATCCTAAGAGAGGCTGGAGTGGAAGCAACGCCAGGAAGTGTTCGTTCTGCTGTGGCTTCGTTGAATTGGCTGGAAAACTACCCGATAGAGGAGATCTTGTCAAGGGGAAACTGGCAGAGTGAAATCACCTTCCAAAAATTCTACCAAAGAGAGATAGTAGATAAGCCCAAGCAACAATGCCCCCAGAGCTCATTAGCGCCTCTCTTTACGCCAATATAGGCAGTCACATATAACGTCGAACCACTAGGTCACCAGGTGATAACAAACAGATCTCTCATAATGGATTCCAGGCGTCGAGACGGAACACAAAATAAAAGAATTTTACCTTCCATTAAAATTCCTATTTTGTTTCCCTCGACGCCTGGAATCCAGGTAATCCCTACCTGGTGCATTATGAGTCATATGAAAGAAAAACCGTTGCGCGACGCAACCGGAAACAGGGATACCAGCGGGAGTAAATTGTCGCAAACAGGGAATCAGAGGGGGGTAGGAACGCGTGAATAAGTGCCGAAACAGCAGGCTGTTCTCTCATAATGGATTCCAGGCGTCGAGGGAAACAAAATAGGAATTTTAATGGAAGGTAAAATTCTTTTATTATAATCATCACATAATGTTTTGTGGAAAAATAATTATGGACCTCAGAAGCAAGCAATAATATGACATTTGGTACCATTTTGATAACTTAACAAGAGAAGAGAAAAAAATATTTTATAAAGTAATTTTTTTTCTCACCAGCACTATTTTCATAATTTAGAATCAGAGAATTGAGTGTATTGTATTTTGCAAACCATAAGACGCACCCCAAATTTATCGGTCAAAGTAAGCCAAGTATTTATAATCAATTTTTCATCTAATTTTTGGATAACTGTGTGCGAATAAAAATCTTTTACGCATTTTAAAGCTCCAATGCTAAATTAGTGTGCTGGGGGAATAATTAAGAATAAAATTACCACACCATTAAAAGAGCGTAATAGTACGTAGAACCTTATTAATTCAAAATTATAATTTTTAATATATTGGATTAGACATATTAAAATGTAATAAAAATTAATTAATCATCTGCTCGTCATTTAATTTTAGAATTAGTATTTATTCAAATTCGCACGTAATTATAAGACACTGCTTTCCTCACATGTTTGTGTTGATAATGTTATGATAGACTTTTGATGAACCAAACCGATTAACCAGTTGACTGTCCAAGAAAGTAAATACTCTTCCAAAAACATTCCCTGAACTTATAATATTAGTAGTATTTAATGAGCGTGGGGCCACCTCGGACCTGTGCGACAGACAATGACAGGGGCCAGAGTGCCACTGTCTGATATATGCGACAGGCACAAAATTAATTATTCCTCGACGGCCGCGTATCGAATTTGAAAAACATGATTTTTTCCCAGTAGAGAAATCCCGTGGTAACCTGTCATTCCATTTTCAACTCAAAAACATCACGGATTATATTTTAAATCAACAATCAAAACAGAAGTTTTTCTGCCGTCAAAATCTTACAGAACAGTTGTAGATGGCGTCCCGAACGCGAGTTGCGCAATCGAAATTCAAATATTCCGTCATTCAAGGCCACGCACAAAGTGCGCGGGAAATACAATTTATTTTTTCGATTTTCGGTTTATTTGTACACGTATACACAAATATATACAATATGTTTTGCGATTTTTGTCAGTTTTTCTTGGTTTATGATTCAAATGAATACTAACAGTGATTTATTAACAAAAATACACGCAATTTTGTTGCGTTTATTTGAAATATGTGTGTGTGTGAAAGTGTATCATATTTATGTGTTATGAGTGCTATGTCCCGTCGTGTGCCGTGCCGTGCAACAAAATATACCACACAGAAGAATATTACTAGGTTAGCATCAAATAATAATAGTAGTATTGTCTCTAATAAACAAATAAAAATAAATTATTATTTTTCGTATAATGTTGCGCTGGCAGCATTGAATTGTTGATACACTGTGATATAGATCTGTAATCACTTTTTGTTATATGTCTTTTTGTTTTCTTCAAAAGAGTACATAGTATTGATAGGAATATCCTCAAGTAATTTAAGAATAAAATAAAAACAAAAAGGTCAATAATTGCATATTCTAAGAATCTTTAGAATAAATAATTAATAACCACAAAATATGTAGTAATTAAATTAGTTTGACATGACATATTTTTTGCCTCGTCTTGAGTAATTTGCCTACAGACTGAAGTTAGATTGGGTTCATCAGTTTCAGTAATGAAGCTGAAACTTGAAAGGTTCATGTACCTACTGGATGTTATTTGGGTGGAATGCAGAATGGGGCGTTGTGAGCTGTATAAAATATTAACAAATTTTCCGGTATAATTGAATTCCTGATTCCAAAAATGAACATAAAATAAAGTCGCACTCTTATATTAAACGAGTAAATTCCAATTTAAAAATCGTTAATAAGTTTGACAAATCAGCCTTTTCTTTTGAAGTTTTACATATATCTATGGAAATCATTGAATAATTGTCTATGGTTCGCGTATCTGACAGCTCCCAACGCCCTATTCTGCATTTATCCCATTTTTACGAAACGGATATCAATCTGTCAAATTTAATTTTGACAGTTCGAAGACGAATATAATTTCCCTAGTAAGATATCAGTTAAAATATTGTGTTAATTTCTATTGGTGAAAATCTGCTTGGATGTGATAAGAATGACCTTGAACTTAATTTCTCTAAAATCAAGTGAAAATATAGACTCGCACGAAATTCAGATTCACTGTAACATACATATTAAAGACTGCATACAAATTTTTGTACTCAAATCTAAAGTATAGTTTTCGGTGTACGCTGCTTCCAAGAGGACACTGACGAGTTTGCCGCTGGGTGGTTGACAGCTATTAAATCATAGGGTACAACCGAAAAATGAAATAAAAATATATTTAGAAACTAGACATAGGTTTATAGCATCACATAGGGGAATTTCGATATCTAAAAAACAAACAAAAAATGGCAGACTAAAAAATTCTAATTTCGATTTTTTATCATTTAAAAAATAAATAAAAGGGGGCCCTTTATAAGAAAAATCCCTTCGTGGTGCCAGAGACTGGATTTTTGAATAGTTTACGACTTGGCTCATGCAAATTGGATGTAGTTTTTCTTTTATGATGTCAACCAGGTTGAAAAATGTACTTTTGAGAATAACGCATTCAAACTTTTGCTGAAGGATAATTCAACATACAAACAAAAAAAATTAAACCGTTGTATCTCCGTCAATTTTACAAATTCCATTAATATATTTGGTGAGAGCATTCTTAACAAATGCATCTTTCAGAAAATGATAAAAATATATTTTCAGTGGTCTGGGGCCTTAATATGGCCTTAATCTAAACTGATTCAATGTTGCTATGAGAAAAATCATATGTAGGAATTTTGTACGTATAAAAATATATTGGAGCCTGAAAAGACCTAATAAATCAATTCGACCAATGAAATCATAGAATACTAAATGAAACAGGAGAATATAATGCATCAATCAATAATTATTTTTATGTGATTCACAGGAGTTAGTAAATTTAGTTTTTGCAGTATTTAAAAAAATATTAAATCTTATTATGATTTGATTTGCGAATACAATTTGACGATTATATTATCATAATAATTGATTTACAATACCCTCACCATTGACCACATGAATGAAAAGAATAGGATACGATAGTAAAAGAAAAATATAATAGGATATATTTATTTACAACAAAAAAAACCATTTGAAACACATTACACAAATTAGAAAAATCTTTAAATATAAACGGCCGGTGACCAATAAACACCTAAAATTATTCTTTTCTATTTTTAAATAAAATTGTCTTAAATAATGAAAATAAAACATTAAAAAATATAAATTCCTAGCAAGCGTAATTTGTCATGTTGCTACAACACCAGTTTGCAATATATCTGCACGTTCCCCGAAGGCAATCATTGAAGAACATAGATGCTAGTCAACAGAATCACTGAATCGATGATGAGGTAATTAATTAAATATTACAATTTGATACATAAAACTACTAAAAAGTTTAACATTCAAAACCCAAACAGGCATACCTTTAAGAACTATACATTCAGTCCTTAAAACGCATACAAATTAATGGATGATTTTGTAATTCACTCTGCAAAACTCACAAATTTTGATGAACTGTTGGACAAGTATGCTCCTGCAGGATTTGATTCTAGATGTAATATTTTTTTGAGAAATGTATGTTCAGGTGATCAGATTCAATGTATTTATCAGTAGGGGTCTAAACTTATCGCTAAGTAGTTTCTAAAATTAACCATATTTGTGTTACCTCTTCTTATGGCACAATGAAAACCTTTTAGAAATACATAAAATATAATTTGCACAAAATCTAAGTTTTCAATCTTCTAAAGATTTTATTCCACTTGCACATTATCATCTTCCATGAATATGGACAATTTCAATACATATTTGTTAGCTTCCTTGCGGTAGATTTTTATAAACTAAGTACATAAAGTCTATTAATATTTATCAAGTCAACAAAATATATTTATTATCCAATAAGAATAAACACATAATGCTTCATCTAGGAATACAAATTTGCTTGCACAACAATGGTAAACATTTAAGTTCTCATCGAAGATAATTAAGTGCTCATAAGAAATTCGTGGGAAGCCAATTAACAAATAATGAGTATATCTGAAGCTTCTTTGGTTCATTTTGGTATTTTCAAGATTAGGCATTAAAAGTAGTACATTTTGTTCTTGGATTGTGCATACACATATTAAGATGTGTGTGGAATACAGGAGGACCTAAGATATTGACAGCACCAGTGCTAAAATGATACTATTTAAAAATATTTGACCAACATATTTTACAATTCATCGCACCCCTGGGTTAGGGTGGGATAACATTTCCTAAATAATTTTTGACATTTCCAAATTTATTTGTGTCACCCAGAAGCGCAGTGAATATATGTATTATAACGAGCCCTCCAATACTTAAGTCATGTGTTCATGTACACCGCCTATTGTTACTGCCATGCGAGATGTCGAATTTACCAAACGACCAACCAACGAATGAAATATTAATCTAAATATGATCTCTAACTAAATATAAATATGCAAGACTTTCTCTCAAAACTCAGGTTGGAACCTAAACTGATTTGTAAACTTCAGATTATAAATATAACAATAATTACTGCAAAACTAAATACGAATTCGATTCACCTCCCCAAAAAAGACGATCGAATTTTCCAATTTTGTAAACATCATTTTTACAAAATTGAAGGGTTAGCAAAATTGGATATCGATTAGGAAAACCACTGTTTTTCTTGTAATACAGATTTTATTTGAAATATGAAAGGGGCATATTATGAGTTTTAAAAACAAGCATTCCTTTTACCACACAGCGTTAAAAAAATAAATTACATATGTGGGATACTGTCTATTTTCAATTATATGATGCTAAAAATAATGTGTCGTCTGGCTGGAGAATGTGTTAATTACAAAGTACACATTCAACATTTTTAATAAGTTAGAGGACTTTTGTTTTCTTGTAACGTTAATATTAAAATCAATAATCAAGGTTGAAATAAAGATTTTGTTAACATTTTCAGAGTCAAGTGTCTAATTGAAAAATACCAAAAAAGACGCAATTGTTTTGCTCACTTGTTAAACAATATTTTAAAAAAGTGACTGAACTGCCTGCCAAAAGCATATATTAAATTTTCTTCAGAATTCCTTGGTTGGTTGGTTTAAATTGAAAATAAGTAATGTTATTTATTTAATGTATACTAAATTAAACTTTGAAATACACACACATTGAGATATATTTATCACTAATTATAGTTTCTGTTCTATGATCTCTTGCGAGTGCGGTCCCCCTCTTTAGGTGTAATTAATAACACACACCTGATGTGAGGGACTGTTCATTTCGAAACTGCAGTAGTGATAAATATAACTCAACGTGTGTTTATTACAATGTTTAATTTTGTGTAAATTAAAAATAATCATGGTACACCACAAAGTAACTGCCAATCAATCATAAATTACAGTGTTATTTCTCTTTAAAATACCATGTCAAAACAAATATTTTTATATAGTTTAAACAGAATTAATATAATTTCTGTAACCTAGCAAATTACCTACTTTCAAAGAGCTATTTCATGATTTAGTTTGAAAATAGTTAGAATAAGTTGTGGCTTGCTTTCATGGTTACTATTTAATAAAAAAAAAGAATTTTATAAATCATTTCGTATACCAAAAGTTAGACAATTTGGCACTTAATTCACTTTACGTTTCTGCTAACATGTCAGAAAATGGAAGAGGAACAATAAATAATACCATTAATTATTCTTCTATCGAAGATTAAGGTTTTCTTTTTTGTAGTCCTTTTAATTTACTTTTGAGGTCATATCAATTCATGTGGTAAGATTATATATCAATAGTGAAGAATCAAAAACTCACAAGTTATGTTGATAATCGATAATTAAAATTAAGCAAACCAATAGTGTTTAAATATAACCAAGGTGTTCCACATTTAACCATTGAAATATTTTACTGTAAATTCTAAAATTTAGGAATTTTTGTCAAAATGGAGATCATTTCAATGGATTTATTTTAAATTATTGCTTTCAAACATTTCATAAATCTGATATTGTCCAAAATTTCTTGTTTTTTTCACTATCGATATTGAATTTGTGTGGAAATTTGCAAAAACAATAATTTAACAATACATTGCATTAATGTCGAGGACATTTAAATGATTGCAAACTACAAAAATTGGCAGAAAAAAGTTTTGCTTTAAATTGAGCAAAGTTTCTGATAAATAGAAATAAGTAACATTAGGCTCATTATTTAGGCCTTATTTTGGGGGTTCTCGTCTAGACCCTGGATGTAAAAAAAGGGATGCATGGAAGAGGATGAAGGTAGAAATGTGTTGTGCCTTAATACTTCTGCATGCCCAGTGAGGAGTGATGTTAAAAGTATTTAATCTGATTCTCATAAGCAAAGGTGCTTTACAAGATCTCAATGTAATAAATGAGATGTGCGTTTAAAATTTGTACAATTTTCATTCAATTCACAGCGTGCTTCACACACATTTTAGTTAGTTGGGATAAAAAAATAATGTCTTGTAGTACTATGATTTCAAAAAGCTAAGAAAAGTTTACAATTTTTTTTTGGAGTAGTAAAAATATGCAAAAAAAATAAATAATAATCACAAGTGGCTTACCACCTCCAATTAGTTTTGTTGTCAAAAATTGTCTTTTCCACGTGGTAATAAATTAACCACATTTTTTTATCAATTTCAAATATCAACCATATTGGTAAATAAATAGAAAACAATCATCATAATCATTACATCAATTATTTATATGAAATGGAGCGCTAAATATAGCATAAGAAGAGTTATTCGGCAAGATTTTTTTAAACCTTTATATATATGGGCCTAAAATGGAACATTCATGTACATGCAAGTAGTCACAATGAGGGCTAAAAATTTAAATGTCTCCAACCCCAGGGACTCTAGAAGCCGGTCAGACACAAATAAATATTAAACAAACCAATCTGACAACAGGTCAAATATTATTTGTCGAATTCACGAGAATTATCTACGTTGTGTCATTATCGCTCTATCTGAATACTGTAACATATTCGTCTCAATAAAGAAACAGAGTATGAACTTCCATTTCTGTATCCCAAGAGTTTGCTAAAAATATTATAAGGTTTGGCATAATTTTCAAAGAGATTTTTCTGTTAATATAAACCTTATGGAAATTTTTAATGCAAATAAATCAAATTAATGAAAAGAGCCCAAATTATTATTTTTTAAATGTATATAAATATCGTCAAGAAAATATCGTCAAATCATATACGGCTCAAATTATGCATCCGTAAATTAAAAGTAGTACATTATACAGTTTTCATATGTATATTTTTATAATTATAAATTACCTATCAACTTAATATAACAATAAAAAAAGAATATATGAGCCAAAAAGAGCAAAAAATACTTCAAAATAATGTTTGTTTTTGTTATCTTATTTGTAATAAAGGTAACATTGATTTGGAAGAAACATTTTGTGTCGATAAATAGTGATAATAATTCCAACTTGAGCAATTTACAAGAGGCTTAGGAGGCAGGTTGACACCATTTAAAATTTTAATAAATGTTTTATGTATTTAAATTTTATTAATGAAATACTAACCAATACATTTCATAAATACTATTAATTTCTAGAAATATCTCAAAATTATTCGTTGATGAAAAATTGATTTAACTTGTCTTAACAGGAAGACATATTTCATATTCGACATAAAAAAGATTCCCGAGAGCCTGTTCTCGACATGAAATTTCCTCTATGATGGATAATATTATATCATATATTTTTTATGTCTACCACAAATCACCGATGAAAAAGAACAACTCTTAAATATTTTTACACAATTTTCACCTTTCCAGCTTTCTTAAGACACCACACTTCTGAACAATGATCACAGTCGCACAAAATGAACCGACGTCATTTATCATTGGCCATTAAAAAGTCAATTGCGATTTGTACTTAAGTTCAATATATTTACGTTATTAATTTAAACACTAAACCTATGAAGAATTCAAAGAATCATTATCTATCAATGGAACTTTAGCCACTTCAAAAAATATTTTATGAGAATATTTATTCCGAACAGTACTGAGAGCCTCCTTTGGCTTTTTATGAAGGCACATATTTTGTACTCGAGCTACAGGCAGAATTTCTTCGAGGGTAAATCCTGAAATCATTATTTAACAACTTTAATAAAGAAAAATCCAGTAGAACTTCTTTAATTGGAAAAATGATTGTCATAGTGATGGAATTTTAAGCGGTGACACACTAAGGCCCGGTTGTTTCGAGTTGGATCGAAGTAAGCATTCGTTTAAAGCATAGATTTTTGCATTCTCCGCCAATCAGACGATCCGTTTTTGTAAATATCTATTCTTTAAACAAACGCTTACTTTAATCCAACTTGAAACAACCGGCCCTAATGGTTATTTGAGATTAGTATCTGATTGCGTCGATGATTGGCAACTGATTTTTTGCAATTCAACGGGCAACCATCGGTACTAGACAATAATTTTTTTTATTTTACTTACTTATGGATTTATTAACGCCCTTCAGGTTTTTTACAAACGATAAGGTAAAGTATACATTAAATTAATGAATACTTCAAATGATTGCTAAAGAAATACAAACAAGAAAAAATAATAATATAAAGTGGAAAGCAAATAATAGCAGTAGCACAAAACAGTAGAACCCCGGTACTTCTTTGCTATAGCGCACAATATACATATTAGGGAAAAAAGTTATATGTGGGAATTTTGTTATAACGAAAAAAAAAAAATGCAAAAAAAAAAATAGTATAAATAAGAAAGCAATAGCACAAGCTTAGAAAAGCATAATATAATACAGTTTTTACATAACAGTTAGTTATCTCACCCGGTCAACTTCTGAAATACAATTCACTTACAGTAGAGCGTCGATTATCCGAACGCCGATCAATCGAACGACCGCTTATCCGAACTACTGCGCCCGCCCGTGCCTACCCTCTCCCGCCTCCCGCGCTACAGTGCTTGTGCACTTTCTTAATTGTACTCCTATGTCACTTCCAAGTAGCCGCTAGTCGATAAACTAAATTTTGCCGCGTAAAAAGTAAACTCGAAAGAAAATTACGCCCTCGAAAACGTTTACAATGCAGATGAAACCGGGCTCAATTGGAAAGCTTTGCCACGAACAATTCTTGCTTCACATCGTGAATTAGCAGCTCTTGGTCCTAAAATAAGCAAGGATCGTGAAAGTAAACTCAAAAGAAAATTACGCCCTCGAAAACGTTTACAATGCAGATGAAATCGGGCTCAATTGGAAAGCTTTTCCAGGAAAAACTCTTGCTTCACGTCGTGAATTAGCAGCACTTGGTCCTAAAATAAGCAAGGATTGTATCGCTGCCTTAGAATTTGCTGATGCTACTAGCAGCCACCGATTGCCCATGCTTGTAATTGGTAAAAGCAAGAAACCATGTTGTTTCAAACACGTTAATATGTCTGCGATGCCTATCGTTTACACTTCATAAAAGAGTGCTTGGATGGATGGTACAATTTTCATGGAATGGTTTACAGAAACTTTTTAATCCTCTGTAAAAGCCCATGAATTAAAAAATGAAAAAAGAGAAAACATTATTGTTTCTTGATAACGCCCCATCATGTGACATCTTAAATGAAAAAGATGAGCTTATAAAAGTCATGTTTCTTCCACCTAACGTGCCTTCATTATTACAGCACATGGATCAAGGCGTTATTGAGACATTCAAACGGTATTATAGAAAATAATTGTTATGTAAGTTACTTTTGAAAAAGAAGAAGAGGGAGAAGAAAGCCTGATAAGAAATCATAAAAAGATTGATTTGAAAGACGCGTCCTACATGATCAGAGCAGCATGGGACAGTGTAAAATAGCAGAACTTGAATACTTTTAATACATGTTTTATTACAAGATTGTCTGCACTTTTTTGAGTTTAATTCCTATTTGTCATTAAAGATATAAATGTAAATATGGTTTTCATTCACCTGTACCTACTGTAAAAATGGCTGAATCAATACAGTTCAATTATCCGAAAATACCGGTTTTCCGAACATCCACGTCCCTCAATTAGTTTGGATAGTCGACGCTCTACTGTATTTAAGTCCAATCTAATGAATACTAGTAATCTTTCAATACACCTTTTAAAATATGTTTGAATATTATAAAGTTGGTGGCAAAAACGTCAAGTAACAACAACAATTATATCTACAACCATTGATACAATCAGATACAAGTTCCAAATAACTGTACCGAAAATAACTGGTCAAAATAACAGCTTAATCACCACTAGTTTGTCATTTTTGGGACAAATGAAACCAAGACCCGTGATATTAGATCAAAGTAAGAAAAATAAAAGTTAATAAATCGTTAATTACCTGTGTAATAAACATGTGTCGCAGTCCAGGATCCTAAATTTTTCATACGAATTGCCAAATACAAGGCAGCAGCAGCCATTTTGCTATCAGACATTGAGACTACTGCATATTCCATTAAACACAGCTCCAGTACAAATCGGGCTAACGTTAACGTGGGCATAGAAACACAGGCACACTAAAAATATAATAATTATATAAAGGCTAGTAATACAAACAATGGGAAAATATGTATCATCCACAAAAAGTTGACAAAAAAATAGAGATGATGCAGAAATGTGACTACACTTCATTACCAGGAATAATAATCATCATCATTTGGTACTACAGCCAAGATCAACTGTTAAAACATTCTTTAGGCATATGTCTCAAACTATTTTTAACAGCAATAATTTAAAAATGAGTAACCAGAATTAGACAAAACATTTATGTAAAAAAAATGTGTGAATTAAGATTAATAAAACGAAATAATACAAACCCTTGCGTAACGTCTCAGGAATCGGTAGGATAGAGGAATTCCAAGATCAAAGCCAATAATCTTAAGAACATTGATTTCCATAACCAGCAGTTGTCTAAGGTTATATGCTCCATCACAAATGTATAAGAAATCATCAACAAGTGGAGGGATACGTTCCTGAAAAAAAAAAAAAATTACTATTATTTTCACGAATATGCACAACTTTTTGCTTCTGTGAACGTAAATTAACTTGGACATTACTATTATTCATATAAGTTTGTATAGAAATAATGCCCCAAAATAAGTACAGTAGAACCTCATTAATTTGAAATTCAAGGGACCCAAAAAAAATCCAAAAACATGTGAAACAATAAGTTAAGTCAGTAATAACGTCTTATAAAGAAAATTAAACATTTTAACACAAACTCTCACCAAAAGAAGAATTCAAGAATTTTAAAAGTGAAAAATCATTTTAAAAAAAATGAACTAGGAATTAGAGCAAACTAAAACCATCCACGCATATCTAGACAGCCAACTGAAGAAAAAATGCATGGGATTCCCCAATTTGAGGGATAAAGTGGATTGCAGAATGTACTGCGAAATACATTAAGGATACCCCACACGAGTGAGCGCTATCAAAAAATCACGCGCAATATTAGTTTTTAAATGTGACCTAAAATGTATTGATTTATGGCGCAAGGGGCTAAAAATTATTTTGAATTATGCATTACGGGGTTTTCGAATTATCCTGTTTAATCTAATATGAAATTAACATTTTGAGACTTGTGGGTTTTAAAAAAATTGAATTGTGGCAAATTTAGAATTAACAAGGTTTTACTGTCCTACTCAATTCACAAAAATTTACAGTTACAAAACACATAAAATTGTTTTATTTCGAAAGGGAATATTTAGTTTTTTTTTTAAATATTCTTTTATATATTTTATGAACTTTTTTACGATAATATAGGTACACACATGCTGTAGGAAGATATCGCGTTACTAATGAAGTATTATAGAAACTCAATTCAAGTTGAATTTCGGCATTCAATGGAATGTTTACTAAAAAGACAAAAAGAGTGAATGAAAAATTTCCATATTATATGTAATACGGGGTTTACTATAACCTCCTCGGACTCTGTCGCCTGCAGGAGACAGATCGAGAGTTGGAAAAAAAAACCTCTCAGATCAATGTTTGGGCACTGTATCTTTTTACAAATTAGTTAAACTCATCAACAATAGATATTACTAGCGTTATTAGTGCGTTTGGGCACTGTATCCTTATACAAATTAGTTAAACTCATCAACAATAGATATTACTAGCGTTAGTTGAATACCAATTTTGAAATATTTTAAGAATTGTAAAAATTTTGTCATTAAAGATGAATTAACATACCGATTATGATTATCCTTAGAGTCCGAGGAGGATAATTAATACATGTTTCCATATAACTAATAGAAGTCTTATGTTATATAAACAGTACAACATGACTAAGAAAATAAATATCCTATTATATTGCATCAATACTAACATCAAATTTAGAAGCAATAAATAACGAAGCTGCTCCAAGGAGTTGTAACTCCTCTTTGCCTGTCATCTCCTTGCATAAGTACAAGTCTACAAGCTTGACGGCAAGGTAAAGGGTCTCGTGATTGAGCTCAAAACTCTCCTGTACTTCCACCATCCAGTCCACCAACAAGGCCCGCATTCCCCCCGTGAGGCATTTCTGACGAGGCATGTAATCTTCGATTGCAAAACAAGTCTGGAATAAATTATTGTTATTATTTATTTTCATACCTATTTTTTATTATTATACATTTTGGGTGAATTAAATGCATATAATAATAGATTTAATGTAAAATTTTAGAATATAAACTTGAATTATCAGTTTTTCTTGTCTCAGGAGGCGGAGTATAGGACAGACCATAGGACTCTTGGCCCGTTCACTTACATACATGTTCTCACAAATGTTTGTAGATTGTTGAAATTTCTGATGCAGACATTATCCATCTCTAGTTTATCTAATAGGTCAGATGTTTTATAAGTGTCCCCTCTATTCTCATTTTTCATGTTACATCGAGCCAATCAAATTTTAAAATCCTACTAACCATGGTAACAACTGTTCTACAAATTTCATCTCCTAATTTGGTCTCCGCTCTATCAATAAATTTGTCAAATCACAATTTACTTTATATCCCCACAATCATTCTCTTATCAATATTTAGTTTGTATCAATTCACGTCGCCTCCACATAAAAAAAAATAATGTAAAAAAAATCTTACAAAAAATATATTATAGTTTAATTATTATGCCTGGTTGCATATCGAGGGTAGAAAGCTAAAATAGCGTTAGTGATTATTTCGAACGTTTCTTTTATTATTAAACGAGTTCCATACTTGTTAATCCACAATGCACATGGAAATAGTTTAACAATAAAAGATACATTGACAAAAAATTATTTTACTTTTCTGTAAAGTTTGAAATAATCTTTAACGCCCTTTTGGTTTTTTACCCTCAATATGTATTATGTTTATGATAATCATTTTGAATATCTATACAAACAAGATAATTATTTTCCATTAGTAGAAAGATAGTCTTCTGTAGCACAGAAAAAACTAGTCTATCTGTCAGGAAACATCTTGCTGTTAACGTATATTATAGATATCTCACAGAGACAAAACTGTACAGTTTCATGTCTGTGAGATATCTATAATATACGAAACTGTACAGTTTCATCTCTGTGAGATATCTATAATATACGTTAATTGATTAATAATGTCTCTGTGACATAAATCCAGCACTGTTCTGAAAGATTTGAACAAACTCAAAATATTCTATCTTGCTGTTGTTTATCCTAATATTATTAATCCTAAATGTAATAAAGCGCAGCCCAACATCATTTCACCTATCAAGAAGTATCATTTTTTTTAATGCTCTTCCCAATTAAATGAAGACAGAAAAAAATTATAGAAATTTCAAAACTAAATTGAAAAATCTACTACAAAAATCAATAACAACGCTATGAAAAAAAAATCTTTTCAAAAACAATCAACATATACTTTTAAATGTAATTACAATATCGTCTTAATTTTTATAACTTAATCTAATGTTTCTAGATACATTCTATTTGTCTTTTATTATATCCTTTTTCACTATTCTAATATGATGCTACTAATGATTACATAAACAATATATATAACGTCTTAAATTAAATTTTCTATTAAAGGTGGAGTAAGCATTAATACAGTGAAACTCACTTAATAAACTTTCTTTTTCTCTCAAAACTCACTTTTAATAAGTTTTCCTGTTAAATAATTTTAAATTCTGCGGTCCCGAAAAAGTCCCATATAAATCCCATATTTTTTAGGCTTAATACGTTTCCCGCATATGTTCGTTTCTCGCCTAAGTCGTGAAAATATTTATAACCGAACTCAATTTATTCATACAAATAAATCTTCATAATACGTTTATCGGAAGATAAAATTTTGTTCAACATTCCTAAAAATGAAAAATGGGCGCAATAAAAATTAAGTGGGTTTGGTGGCGTCACAAAAGTTCTAGCCGCTGAAAAAAACCCTGTAATATTTGAATAGGCTAATAAAATAATATTTAATAAATAAATTTATCCGGCGATTTAGGATAACTTTTTCAAAATAAACGTCGGCGCAAAATAATTTCGCCTAAACGAAACTGTTTTCATTTTGATTGTATTTCTTCGAGGAAACAATTGGCAATATTAATTACATAATATCTCCTATTGTTTTCTAAGGCCGGCGTCACACTAGGTGTATCTTCCGTCGAGTCTTTGACGCCGCGGAACGCCGTTACTACGCAGATCATCAATCGTTCCACCGCCGGCGGAACGCTCGTTTCAGCCTCTGTTCGATTCCCCGCCCGCGGAACTTACGTCAACGTAAAATCGGTGACGTCTCGTGTTTTTGACTGCAACGCGCCACATTTAACAGATTGTCCGCACGTATGTTTGTTCTCCGCGCGGTCTGCCACGGAATATAGTAACTATGTGACGGCTAAATTCAGTTGCGGATTTGACGCAACGACATGGACGCGACGCGGAAGACGTGACGGAAAAAACGCATAGTGTGGCGCCGACCTTAAAGAGTTACAAAAAGCGTATCTAATTTAATTTAGCAATAAAAAAAATACCACAAATTTTCTTCGCGCCCGGGAAAATATTAAGGTAGTCTGAAATGAAACGTAATTAAAATAAAGAAAATCGTAATTAATCACAAATAAAAGGACTTTGCTCAAGGCGGTTTGTTGAATGTACAACTACTTAAATTATGTAGAAATCATCAATAGGGGTAAATTTTTAAAATGAAGTCAAAAATAATACTATTTACGAATGGTTATTTTTTATCTTACCTTTATTTATTGTAAAAGCCCAAATGGTGTTAATAATAAAAAAATTCAGCATATATTCAATTGGATTGAGAGTGGGAAAGAGAGGTTGTAGTTCCGCGTAAAGGGCTGGTGTTGCTGTAATCTTGACATGGGATAGGTCTGGATAGGAGCATGTCCCAATCGGACTGGGCAGTGCAACAAGAGTGTGCCTTTCGAATTGGGATGTTTTTTCCACCAGAAAGCACATGAGAAGTGGAGATAAACTAACCACAACTAATTGGGAAAAGCAACCATCTTATCACATTTAATTGAACAAATAAGGCAAATATAAAACAAACCTCGCGACTTTTCAGGTAGTTAAAAATATCCATGGCATAGTTGGAAACTTGGAATGGATCATTCCAATTGGCTTTATCAAAATCTGTCACTCCTTCAGGAACTGGAGAAACTTCTTCGGTCTTATGGTCTGCCACCAAATCTTTTGTTTTATTTGAGGCAGTTTTATCTGCACTGTTTGTTGTGGTGCTCACAGTCGATCTGACAAATAATATGAATGTTACAACTGTTGAATGACAAAACTGAACATAAGTAATAATAAACACAGGTTTTAGGTAAAATATAAAAAAGAGTAAATACTGACATGTCTTCCACAGCTGAGACATACAGCGATACTTCACTAAATTCATCACTGAGGCGGGTTGAAACAAGTTTGTTTGTGTACCCATTTTTTAATGATTCTGTTGATTTTTCTGAAGCTTTGTGATTCTTGGTGGTAATTTCTGCTTTAGAAATTGGTGGGGGTAGTATTTTACCATTTTCTCTTATTGGTGGGGGTAATATAGTCTTTTCTGAATTTTCCTTCAAAATTGCGGTTTTGGCACCACTTTGTCTCTTTGCAGTTTTGTTAATTATCGGAATGTTCTCTTGGCATTTTTGTTTTAAAACCTGAAAATAAGTAGAATTAATTATTTGCTACATGGTAAGAAATAAAAGAAAAAGCAACCGTATTATGAAAATAAATAAATCCACAAACCTTCAAGGAGGGTAAAGTCTTTGCTTCGACGGTAACCTTTTTAACAAGGATATTCTTGTTTTTGTCATTTAAAATACCTTTAGAAATGGAATTGGTAATGTCACCAAAAGCGGCTCTTTTCGCCGTGGTCTCTTTAAGAGGACTTCCGGCTTTTCTTTTGCCAACAATTTTTGTACTTTCTTTAAGAGTTTTCTGAGTACTCGTATTTCTACTTCGGGTACTAACTCCATTTGTGAAGATTCCATTCACTCCTCCGAGAGTCCCCTTGCTCGCCAATTTAATTGGCGCCATAATCGGTATTTCAAAAACTTACCTGTAAGCAATTAAAAATTAATACATGTAAATGTTCAGAATTCTATTGATAGCACTAGAGGAAAAGGTGACATGGTTTCCAGAATTAATAATAAGCAAGTGAGGGTGACAATTTTCCAAGAAATATGAAAGGTAAATAAATTGTTACACGTGGCGTAACAACGGTGGCAATGAAGAGCGACATGAACCTCATCCAGTTCCAATTTTGTAATACAAAGATATATATATATTATTTATTTAATTGATAATATATATACATATAATATTTTATTACAATAAATTTATTACATCAAAAGAATTATGATTCTTGTATGTGGTGAGGAAAATTTATGATGACACGGAGGACAAAATGGGAATAGATATATTATGACATTAGATAAGAAATGGTTTGAAGATATCGGTAAGATGTCTATTTAACATGTATTTTAAACAGCAAAGAAGTGAACAGTATTATCCACAATGCCCTGTCAAAGTTGGTGGCATGTATGCATGTCGTCCGCCAAAAGAGCATGGCTTTCAAGTGTCACAGACGCATGCCAGCCTCTGCTTGGAAAAATGGGGTTACCAAAAGAAGAGAAATAATGTATATGTTACAGCGAATTTGCATTTTTAGTGACACTATACTTTCACTAGTAAAAATGTACTTTTCCCGGTCGGGCAGAGTGGGGGTAGTGAAAACATCTAAATCAACGAATTCTCAGATTCACTACGCATAATCCGTGAAAATACATTACTCAAAGCATAGACAATATATCGGTGAAACCATCAATTTGTACACGTAATTCTTAAAGCGTAGAAAGTATAAAGGCGGCACTACACTAGACGATTTTTATTCATTTTGCGGTCCTATTTTAACTCCTAAATTAAAATAGGACAGCGGCACCGCAAAACGAATACGAATCGCGAAGTAAGGTGTCGGCTGAAAGATCGCGCACTCGGGTTTTTTATGATATCTGACGACTGCCGGAACAAAACGAGGTTATGTCACCATGTAAATATTGGGGGGTTAAGGGAAAATTTTTATTAATGAATATGTATTTTGTCAATTAAGTTTATTAAATATGTTTTTTTTATAACAATACAACAAAAGTTTATTTCTTACAAATATAGAAACATAAATAAACATACACCCGGTATTATTAATTTTAAATGAACCTTTAAAAGTGCGTCAAGTAACAAACACTCGATGCGAAAAATACAAAAATCAAAGAGATTCTAAGTCATCATTTACGTTTGAATTCATTCAGATTCTTCCGCATTTCCAATTTTCTATCTTTTTATCAAAAATGTGTCTAATGTCGTTTGCGTTTCTTGTTTGCGCACGTGTAAGCACGGGTGGTAGACGTACAACATAAAGTGCGCGGTTTTTAAGTTCGCAAACTTAAGGCCCCCATTCACGGGCACTCCATTTGACAGCACTCCACTCCATCACTCCAAAACTCGTCGTGAATGTGAAAAACCGCGTGGATTTGATGGCATCACTCCGAACGTTGGATTTCCAAACATTCCAAAATCCATTGCGGCGCGGCTCCAATGGCCGCCGTCCAACTCATCGTGAATGCGGAACTCGCGCGCCGCTCCACGCCACTCCACGCCGCGCTGCTCGTGAATGTCAAAACCGAAATCCATTTTGAGGCTCAGTCGGCCGCGCGCTCTGGCGAAGGACGGATGAATCCATGATGTCGGGAAAAGAGTTTGTTTTAGAGGTGATTGAGATGTACAGGGAATCGCCATATCTCTGGATGACCTGCCATCATAATTATCGTGATCGAAATAAGCGAAATGTCGCTATGCAAGAACTATTGTTATTATTCCAGAAGGTCGATCAAAGTGCGAATAAAGATACAGTTCAAAAAAAAAATAGCGTCTTTGAGAGGGACCTTCAAAAAAGAATTTAATAACATATTTTGTATATTAATTTGATAGAATTAATATGAATAATTGAAGTTGATCAACTAAAACCACCTAGTTTGAACCTAGTAATACATTATTGAATGTTAATGTAAAGGCTTTGACACCTTTTTTGAATTTATCTCACTAAAATAATAATCTTAATATCCATGTTTGACTAGCAGATTATCACTATGCAAGGTTTATTCATATAAATAACATTGAAGTGTCTTTCTATGTGTCTATCCGAGTTAAGACTTTTCCAAAAAGATATTAAATATTAAAAGGTAAAAATTTCAATGCGCTAAGATGCCAGACGCTAAGTAACGAAGTGTCGTTGTTAATCTCTCATGTGGAGGTATTGATTGTCTCATGTTCGTGTCCGGTAGTTGCACTTAAACTGACAAAAAAAAAATGGAGTGGCTTCGCGTGGAGCAGTGATCGTGAGTGTGGTACGAATTTGGACGTCATCCACCGATGTGGAGTGCTGGCAAATGGAGTGCCCGTGAATGGGGGCCTTTACTCGGCTCGGCGTCGGTGACAGACGTGAAGCTTGCTCGCACCGTATCATTTTTATGAGTTTAATCGACTGTCTTTTGAATTATAAGATGATCAGAATTTCGTAAGTGTTCGCGATTAAAATTTTAAAAATATATTACGTTTTAGTTACGTACCTAAACTAATCATTGAATATCAAAGACCAGTCCAGAAGTGTGACAGTTCGAGAAACAGAACTATCGCCACAGAATAGAGAATATGCTATCGCTCAAAGGATAAAAATTAGAAATACTGTCGCTTTGTGATGACTTTGGACTAGACTAGTGTAGAATGAGACACAAAACGCAAAATAAATTTTGAAAAACAAGGTCCATGTGCCATTAGAATCTTGTTATAAAATCATATAATGAAGAATTGGTGCAGACGAAACTTTCAACACTTCAAAATGACTATTTTAATAATATCCGTTACCTACATAATGCTGATTTGCACAGAAGAAATTAATAATGCAGTAAGAACCTTGTTCACGCAATACCTTATTAAATTGTTATTCAAGGCCCGGTTGTTTCAATTTGGATAAATAAAAGTTTGTTTAAAAGCATAGATTTTTACGGAAACGGATTTCAGACTTGTCAAATTTAATTTTTGACAATTCGGAAACCAATAAATTCACTAGTAAGTGCAAGTTAAAATATTGTATTCATTTCTATTGGTGAAAAACTCTTTGAATATGATAAGAATGACCTTGAATATACTTTCTCTAAAATGCCAGTGAATGATGGACTCACTAGAAAATCAGATTCACTGTAACATATACACTTCATCTTGTCTGGCGTTTCCAGATTTAACAATCCTGACAAACAGAACAAAACAAGAAAAACCAAAGATTGTCAAACATTTCTGCGAATGGTCACATGGTATGGAACTCAAGCCCTTCAAATGTTACTGCATATCGCTTGCAAGAGAAGGTAGAACATTTGGGCCCATAGACCTGAAACTAGATATTAATGGTGTGGAGATAGTTTCAGTATAAAAAGATAAACCCTTCAAATTCCTCAGAAAGAAGATTGAATATAACGACAGAGCTCACCCAGTCAATGAGATTATGGAGCACTTCAAAGATACTATGGACAGAGTGGACAAAATTCAAGGACGAGTAAAGCGTAGATATATACGACAACTATGTGATTTCCCAACTAATAATGCCATTCTTGGTTTATTATTTTACCAAGTAACAGCTAAGTATCCTGGATGGTGTGTGTGGCTTACCTCAAACAGTGGATACGACTGGCAAAACCTGCCAACCCGTTTACTTTTTTTAGGTCAAGGGAAAATGTTGGGTTGGAAAAGACCATCCAGACTGCATTCACAGCATCATGTCACAAAATATATATCCTAAGGACTCCAGGGACCCAAATGTCTCAGAATGTTGGCCAAGAAATAATCAATTGGTGGAGTTCAAAGCAAGAACGGAGTTTCATCATAAATACTTGACAGACACAAGTCTTAACAAAAAGGTCTAGGATTCGTTAAAGTTTAACCTGAAAAGGTCCACTTGAAGACTCTAGTAGAGAGACTCGGAGAAAGTTACAGATTCCATGGAATAAAACTTGAGAAGCAGAATGATTGGCTCCATGCGTCCTATTCTATCTATTCTAAGGCTCAGGAGAGATGTGCCTCCCACCTGCCCTGTAATGGAGGGCCGTGCTGTATAGCTGGTCACCTGAGATGCTGAAATTCTATTTAAATGCATTTCAAAACACAATTTCTGACCTCAGAAATCTGAAGCCCCGGAGTATAAGTGTAACTGCCTCATGCAATCTAAGCAGCGTCAATATATGCACAACAAGGCGCATCCTGACTGGAGATCACTCTGGAAGACGGCAGAAACACTTATAGACATAACAAGGTGCTGGAGATACTCAGGGAAAGGGTCAATCTGGCAATGGCTAGAGCAGAGAATTAGCTGAGGAGAATGTTACAAAGATCAACTTTGTGAGGCCCTGGTATAAGGGAAGGATGGAATCAAGTTTTACTTCAATAATAAAATAATAAAACTGGAGACTGAGGACTCAACTTAAGGGCAATATGAAAACTGAAAAAGGGCCCCATGAGAACTGTGCTACAGCACTGAGACCTGACATAGTCTTATATTTAGAACACTTAAGCAGGTCTTATTGGTAACAAAGCCCTGGAAGATAAACATCCCAAAAGTGTATGTATAAATTGTATACATATTGTATATTGGATGAGACCTCCAAAAATGATTGTATGACAAAACTTTATGCAATGAAGGGGGGAGCGAGAGGACTGCCAGGACTACAGCTTTCCAGAGGACTTGGGACTAAACAGATCACAGGTGTATAGATTCTCAGGAAGAAAAGGTGGCAATCAACAGATCTTAAAATACTCTTAATGGCTCCTAATGCATCTGAACATGCATAAATACACTGGATGGAAGAAATGACGAACATAGCCATGGCATAAAGGATCCTAAAACCTGCCAACAGGTCGTAAGCCCTGCGGCTTCCATCTCTTCTATGCTCCTTGCGGCAGGCTCAGATTTGGGGACTCTCTGATGCCTCTCTGGTGAGAACGTTTTTGTCAATCTTTCATAAAAAAAAAGTAATTGGTGTCATTCTCTCAATTACATTTCAAAACATTACAAAGTATTAGAAAGATTTGATGGTGTAAACTTAAAAATATATTAAATAGATTTCTGTGTGAAACATATTTTGCAGCGATGACATCCAACTTCCTGAGCCCATAAACTCCATTCTTGGATCCAATAGAATTGCATTGGAAATATACTTTCATGTTGCGCCCACGAAAACAAATCATCCTTCATTCATTAATCATGGAATTAAAACTGGTCATACAAGGCTTCTCCCACACTCTTACTGTCAGGCTACAGTCATCGTGTGTCCACAGTGTTGAAACATTAAACATTGCATCTCAATTTTGCTGATGCAATTTTGAAAATTCAAATGCTGTTGTATTAAGAATTTTTTAATGTTAGTATGGAAAAATCTACCGAAGAATTAATAAGATTATTATATATCAAACATACAGTTGCCGGCAAACTTCTTGAAATTTTTTGGCGTAGTGAGGGAATGCGCAGAAGACAAAATTTGGGTCTCTTTGGTGGAATGGTACATTCGCAAACTTCCCCCCACTACGCCGTAAAATTTCAAGATGTTTGCCGGCTACTGTACCTAGTGATTAAATTAATTAGACCACAAAATTCAAGTACAGTTATATTGCTAACATAAAATTCTCAATAAAATAGAGCTTGTCTGAATTCTGGACAGGAATCAAAATACTAGACTTGGTGGGAAAATTGTAAGTATCTGGTAAATGGGTTGTTAATCATCGTAAGGCACTCGCCGTATCAGAAAATAAATAACCATGCTCTCAGTTTTAATTAAGGGATGTATTATTCTTTATGTTCGTAAATACATACGTATGGATTGAATATTTTATATTGATACAGACAATGAAAAAGTAGATTGTAATTCAAGTGAGGAAAATGCAATTGCTTTTGCAAATAGCAGGCCACATTTCAATACAATATTTTCTATATTATTTAAATTTGGAAATTAATTATGTCACTTTATGTTTGAGGAGATGCACTAAACCATCTAAAATTTATGATGTTGATATCAACATGAAAAGTATGAAATGCGAGGAAAGATGCGAATATAATGAGATCACAGAAATTGAAAAGTTGCGAATTTTTCAACAAAAAAAGAATGAAGACGCATCGGAATAAAATATGGCGGTAAAAAAAACCTAGCGAAAATTCAATTTATTATCATGTAATATACAAAAAGCGATTTGGAAATAGTTTTCCATAAACTTGAAACAAATGTTTAAAAAAACGGTTGACGATCACAAACGGTGCAGAACTGACGTGCATCCTTGCAGTCTATCTGACGACCTACCTACTACCTACATGACGCGTAGTTCGTTTTTAACGAAAGCGGTGAAGAATTATGTGTTATACATGATGTAATGATATACATTATATAATAAATTCCTTTTTAAACCTTTTCACATATTCAAACAAATGCAATCCATGTGATGCATCAACACTTAACAGCGAAAAGTACTTCTAAAACTATTGCCTCGAAGGAAAATTTCTTATATAAAAACGTGCAGTAATTCGTAAAATACACAATGTCATGTATAAATAAAAATAAGCATCATATTATCCACCAGGCAATAAACCCTTGGAAAAACGTTTGGAGCATTTTTCAAAACATGGTAGCAGCAGACCATTTTTGACAGAGTTGGGCCCAATTATGAATTAAAACACTTTCTAAATAATAAATAAAAGCAATTTGCTAAAATATCTAACACAATAGACAGAACTTACCAAATTCGTAATTCTATTTACACATTAATAACAAAAAAAAAATAGCGGAAAACACAATGCAAAAACCGTTTCTATCAAGCGCACGTAAACTTCCGAACGTTCCAACGGCCGTTGATCTGAAACGATTTGATTGGCCAAATTCAATTTTCATCTGCCAATGGAAAAAGTTTCGTGTTGCCGACTGAAAAATTTTTTGCTTCGAAAGGTAGGTGCCATAAAGTTTTTACAATTATTTTGTTTACATTATTTAATTTATCTTATTATGTTAGCAATTATGTTATACAAATAAAAATAAACTAAAATAATTTTCACTTTACTTTCTGTATAAATATAAAAGATGTTATATTTTCTAAGTATTAAAACTGATCTTATGTGTGTAGTTTTTTGGGATATTCTACCGTGTATAACTGACCTCTCTGGCCGAGGTTTAGGATCTCATTGCAGGGTTCGTCATAGCCCTGATGATGTACCTTGCAATAGGATCCAAAACTTCAGCCAGAGAGGTCAGATATACACCGCAAAATATTCCAAAAAACTACACTGAGAAGATTTTGAACGGCTGTTAATACCTGAGAATAGTATTAAAACTGATGTATAAAAACTAAAATATTTTTACTTATTCTTCAGAATTCATCATAAGTAATTTTAGCAAATAAAACTCTATAATTCGTGGATTTAAAAATCTTGTAAGAATATTTGATTAATCATGGTAAGCGTGCAAAAACAATATATATTTAGCGAAACTACAAATCTTGTCAATCAATCATTGCCGCATTGCTGAAGCAATTTATTAGAGATTTCATTAAATATATATGTATAAAATCAAATCATTAAATTCATTACCCGAAAAAAAAAAACACACCCTTACATAATTTAAAAATGAATAAACAAAAAAATCTTGAAATTCACACGAGTTTCACTTTTTATTTAATTATTTTGTTCTCAATATTCTTAACAACTTATTACAATTAAATATCCATAAAATGTACTGATGTGATTACTCCTCCCATAAGCACAAGCGTCAGGTCTTTTATGGCATAAATTTATGGAGTAAAACGTTTATTTGTATGAATAAATTGTATTGTATTCATAAAATGTATGGAGTAAAATAAATTTTATATAAACGTATGATAAATTTTTAAAAAACGAGCCTTTCGTAACATTTGACATCTCATAATTAAAAATATCAATTGAGTAGCAACATAAAACAACATCAAAATTTAAAACAGCTAATGTATGTGCATTTATTTACTGTTGAATTTTGCCGCACTAGGTAAGTACCGTATATCTATATACATATATATTTTTTAAAAAATGTATTTGGTAAATTATATGTTTTTATTTATTTTCATAGGTAGTCTGCCGCTATACATATTGTATGAAAACTTTGAATAAATATTTAAAAATAATCACATTTATTATATAAATTTGAGAATTTAAATCATTATGGGTAGTTATTGTTAACATTAATGTAAAAAAAAGTTTTTATTGGATAGTTTTGAAGATATAAGCCAAAATATATAAATGTTACAACATCCACACGCTTGACACCAGTCGGGTAGCATGTACACAAAATCAAAAGCATTGGCTGTTGTAAGTGCGTCTTCGTTGTAATGGAACTTGCTGGACATTGATTTGTTTATAAACGATGATTTCTCCCATCGCGCGCACGGAGTGCGCTCATTGGTTAAATGGAATTGCGCGCGCTTCCCTGGCGTCTTATTTCCTGTTACGCATTTCCGTCCATTTTCACGAAATCACTGCCACAGATTGCAGGAAAGTGAGAGGAAAGATGTTAAAACATCAATAAATAAATAATTCATACAATGTGTAAGCATGGTGAATCTTTAACGGTTCTATAATATAATAGAAAGCATATGGATATATTGTACCTATAATATTAAATAAAGACAATATGATTTCGATTAAATCATATTACCTCAAACATTCCAAAATAGAGTGACGGGGAAGCTGGAAGCTGATAAGGCCAGGAAAGAATAATCAAGATCAAGCATATAATAACTTGTCACCCGAGCAACTAGATGTTAAGAGTGAAAGGAGTGTGTTCCAGAGTACAGTTGTGGAGTCAGCCAATGAAATTAGTGCTAGGGTAGGAATGTCAGAGAGGAGTTTCTTTTTGAGAACCCTAGAAAAAAGGCGACTGGTGGGACGCCCTAATTTAAACTGGGAGAAATAACAGAAAAAAGTTAATGCAAACAAGATGCGTCTTGACTGGTTAACACGTACGAAAGCAGCACAAGACATGGAATATCGAAGCACCTTGTTAAGTCTTTGGGCCCCCGACCCTACTAGGACGAGGGGATGAAGATGGTGATCATTCCAAAAATCGTGGTAAAAATGTCTGTCCGAGATGAATTTTAGAATAACAATGACTTTTTGTGTTAAATTTCGATGTCAACGTAAAAAAATCTACACCAATGACGAAAAAAATAATGATACGTACCTGAAATATATGTCGTATATTTTAATCATTCATATAATTACCTATCTATGTTGATATGTATGGCTACATTTTATCAAAGTTTATGAGGACTTTTGGATTTGTAGAAGAGTTATATATAATTAAGAATTTTCTTAGGTTTTCACGACCGTTCAGAATCTTCTGGATTGTGTTTTTTTGTGGTATGTTAATACATCAGCCCTGATGATGGACCCTCCAATGGGATCTGAAATGTCGGCCAGGGAGGTCGTAAAACACGGAATAATGCCCCAGAAAACACAAACCAGAAGATTTTATATATTTGACTGAACTGAATTAGATCCGCCACCTTCTTTCCGAATGGGGATTTTGAAATTTAAAAAAAATCGTAAGTTGTTTGTTATTTTGGCCATCATTTTGGACACTCCAAATGTGAATTACATCACAACAATAACATTTCACATTCTCAGAGAAAAGTTGAGTAGAGCTACTCCAGCTACTCTCTTGATTTTAAATTGTTTTTATTTTTTTAATATAGTAACATATCAATGGCCAAAAGCATATGCATAGATAACATAATAATAGCATATGGCATATTATCATAGATAACATAATAATACATATTATAGATGATATTTATTATGTTATCTATGGATGATATTAGGGATGGGTAAATGAAAAAAAAATCGATATTTTTAAAAAGTATCGAAAATAATCGATATACATTGCTAATAATATATCGATATTTATTGATATTATTTTTTCAAAAATGTAAAGGGAATAAGCTTTTGGCGACCAAAAAAAAAGGTCACCGGAAAAAAAATATCGATGACCAAAAAAAGGTCGCCAAAATAATATCGGTTATCCCAGAATATATATAAAAAAAAAAATCGATATTCGATATATCGCGAAAAAATATATCGACATATATATCAATATATCGATATTTTTCAAAAAAAAAATCGATATATTGTCATTTTTTACCCATCCCTAGATGATATCACAGAATAAAGAAGATGATGATATGATGATAATGGCCAAAAGTCAAGTTTATTACTTATCTATTCTGTGTACTTACCTACGGACTGTTCTTTCTATAGTCATGTCTATCCATGTCTATTTATATTCTCTTTTCTATGATGATGTCTATCTCTCTATTCTGTGATGTCTATCAGCATTAGGGATGGGTAAATGAAAAAAAAATATCGATATATATCGAATCGATATTTTTAAAAAGTATCGAAAATAATCGATATACATTGCGAAAAATATATCGATATTTATCGATATTATTTTTTCAAAAATGTAAGGGGAATAAGCTTTTGGCGACCAAAAAAAAGGTCAGCGGAAAAAAAAATCGATTATCCGAGAAAAAATATCGATGACCAAAAAAAGGTCGCCGAAAAAAAATATCGATATATGGAAAAGAAAATATCGATATATCGGAAAAAAAATCGATATATCGGAAAAAAAATCGATATATCGGAAAAAATATATCGATATATCGGGAAAAAATATATCGATGACCAAAAAAAAGTGAAAAAGATACCCAAAAAAAGGTCGCCAGAAAAAAATATCGGTTATCCCAGAAAAAAATATCGATATATCAAAAAAAAATATCGATATTCGATATATCGCGAAAAAATATATCGACGATAAATATCGATATTTTTTTTACCCATCCCTAATCAGCATTATATTCACTTTCCATGATCAGATCAGCATGTGTCAGGTAGGGATGGGTCGTCGACGTATTTACCGTCGACGAAACGAGACCGTCCACGTCCATCCATCGACGAGACGATCAACTAGTTGAATTCGTCAACTAGTTGACGCGTCAACTTCGTTACGCGGACGTTCTATCTAAACATCGGGACGATGGTCAACTGTCTACGGTTCAACGCGACGCTTCTCGACGGCTCAACCGTTGGCTATTTTTATAAGGTTAATTTTTAAAATTTAAAGAAGTTCGAAGGAATATAGTTTCGGGGAAAGTAAAACCGCTACTTGTGCTTATATGTAAAAAGAAATATTTTATTATTTATTTGTTTACGCATATTATAGGCTTTTACATATTTTTTTATATACTTCTTTCTATATATAACAAAGAAAGAAGTAGGTATACACAGCAATATCAGGTGTTAGCAGTAAAATATAAATATAAACTACATATATAAGCAGTCATAGTATTGGGTATAAGCATTAAAATGTGAGTAAATAAAATGGAAGGAAACAATGATTTTGCGTAATAAAGGCACCAGTTATGAGGTGCGGTAAAAAATACTTTACATTTATTTATTATCTATAAATTTATAAATAAATACATAATTTAAAAATACTTTACATTTGAGATGTTATATAGAAATTTATTGAAGAATACATCTTTCGAAGTCAGGCTTTCACTTTGTGGTGACATTATTAATAAATAAATATATCTGTATTACTTGTCAACTTTAGTTTAAGGCTCAATCTGAGAAAAGGAACATTGTTCCCGAAACATGTAAAAAACCAATAAAAAGTGGTGTAAACAAAATTATAATAGATTTATTTTTTTATCTATAAAGTTGAAAATAGGGAATTTTTAATAAAAATTAATTAAACCTAAATTCAAGATTATATTACATATATAATAATTAATGTTGGACTCCTGAATAAGGACCATAGTTAGGTATAGAAAATTTTATTCCCTACAAGTTTGTTTATCATTTATATGCTAAAGTTGAAAAGTAAGGAAATAACACAATAATTAAATTTTAGCATCCCTTTTCAGGTAAATATAAGAAGTCGAGATCGATCGAATAAAATATTGATTTTAGAAAAATATCTAGCCGGCCTGTTAATTAATAATAGTTCAATAAAAAATAAAATAATTAAACAGAATTGTTTTATTTTATACAGCGTAAAATTAGGAATTCACCGAATCGTCGCACGTGACATCACAAAAAATCAAGTAAAAAAAATAATAGATTATTAGCTTATTAAGCCTATCTCGCCCTACGCATGTATTCAAATTTCAAATCTCTAGTCATAGTTCGTGTACACAGATCTGCACTCTATGGTAGTGTACTTTAGAGTTGAAATGAAATTACCCGTCGAGCCGTATATGACGTCTATGGCATCTACAAGTCGACAGCGAGAGATGAGAGAGAAATAAACGGAGACGTTTTGTCTTGCTCTCGCTCGTTGCTTTGCATTGCGTTAATCTCAAATCGTCCACCGACCACGGCGTCCGCTGTCCACCGTCTACGAATTCAACTAGTCCATGCGATAAACGTAAACGGTCGACGCGTCGATGCAACGTCAACGGTTGATTTCAACTAGTTCGTCCATTCAACGCCCATCCCTAGTGTCAGGTGTCAGACGGTATCGTGGAATTGGTCGATTAGAAATTTTGTGTGCTTATGTGATGCTGTCATGTGTGGACTGGTATATTCGACAGTTTATGAATGTTATTGCTGTTAGACATCTTAATGTATTTTGACGTATTGGTAAATATACTTCAAAATGCGTAAAGATGTCGAAATATGTGGCTATTGTTCAATTTGTTCCATTTTATGATTGTTTTGCTCATATAAACCGGTTGCAATTTGGAGTCCAAAGTTTTAAAGTAAGTTTGTATGCCTTTAGTGTATTTTAATATACCTGATAATATAAAAAAGATTCACAACATAATTAAATTTCCCCTAAGAGATTGGAGCCAAGGAAGATTAAGGTTATATTGGACTTTGAACACAAGTTAAATTTTTTTGTTTTACCTCATATATGTATGTACATGTCTAACATTTTTTATGTTCTTAGGAAAAGTGCATAAACATACGTTGGGATGATAAAAGTATTATTCTTTGGTGCGTAGAAACAAATACTCCTGAAGGATGTATTGGGTTGAACTCTTTGTTTGCGCAAAGACTTGGTTTATCCGAAGGAACGGTAATAAGCTTTAGGATTTGTCCATCACCCGGTGCTTTGCAGCAAGTTACTGTACATCCAGACTCAGAGGATGATTTAGAAATTTTGGTAAATATTCTGTGATCAGTATACGAGTAAAAGTTTTCTTTGATTTGACTTCTTTTCCTTTTTTGCTGTTCAACACCAAATAATTTCTTGAAAAATATTTTACACTTTTTTCCTACAAAATTCATACACAATGTCGAACAGTATATTTTAGTATCTATTATATGTAACAATCTACAATATTTAGTAAAAAATGTATTATGTATTTATAAATTTACAATTTCAATTAAGCCTTTTACATCAGATATCATAATATATCAATCCCTCCTACATAAAGTAACGCAGCTGACATATAGATCATTTCAAATGTTGTAGTGTTTTGCGCATATTTTTAATATATATTTTAAGAGGCAGTATTTTATTTCCTATAATTCTACAACACTGGACAAAAAAAAGTTCACACTTGCAAAAACTTGTTAAATTGTTAGGTATAACTTTATTTTATGGCCTCACTCGATTTTCTTAAAAATAAGTATCCTGGCGTAGTTGAGTGCCCTGATGCCAAATCTGAAATCAAAATTTGGCAGTCATAAGTATTTAAAATTTTTTTACACTTTAAAGTTTGATTTGAAAGAGATTTTCCATACGTTCTAACATTTCAATAATTTTATCTATAATATATATGATGCGAACCATAGACAATTTTTCACCAAGATTTTTTCTTTGAACTAGACAAATTGAAAATTTTTGCCATTTCCCAGTATACGGGGCACATCGGTACGAAAATATACATTCATAGAATACCCGGGGGCACAAACCCGTGGAACGCCTCCACGACTGCTTTGCCACCAAAGTTAAAAATCATTAATAATTATAGCAAAGTTTTTTGTTAAAAATCATTAATAATTCTAGCAAGGTACGAACCATAATTAAGAAAAAAATCATGATGCAATAATAAATACGTAGATTTGACAAAAAGTATGTTTTATAAACATTATCATTTTTTATAAAACATATTTTTAAAAATTGATCATTTTGTGCCCATTTCCTTATAACTATGAAATATATTTTCAATATGAATGTATATTTTCGTACCAATGTGCCCTCGTATATTCACTTGCTACGGCCCGTCATGATTATAACTCATTGTGTTATGGTTTGGTGGCAAAGCAGTCGTGGGGGAGTTCTGCGGGTTTGTGCCCTCGGGTACTCGCCTGCTGCGCCCGTCAGGGTTTTAATTCGTTGTGTTATGGTTTGGTGGCAAAGCAGTTGTGGGGGCGTTCCGCGGGTTTGTGCCCCCGGGTACTCGCCTGCTACGGCCCGTCAGTGTTTTAACTCCTTGTGTTATGGTTTGGTGGCAAAGCAGTCGTGGGGGCGTTCTGCGGGTTAGTGCCCCGGGTACTCTATGAATGTATATTTTCGTACCGATGTGCCCCTATATACTGGGAAATGGCAAAATTTTTCAATTTGTCTAATTCAAAGAAAAAATCTTGGTGAAAAATTGTCTATGGTTCGCTTAGATAAAATTATTGAAATGTCATAACGTATGGAAAATTTCCAAACTTTAAAGTGAAATAACTTTTTAAATACTTGCGACCGTCAAATTTTGATTTCAGTTTTGCCATCAGGGCACTTAGCTACACCAGGATACTTTTTTTAAGAAAATCGAGTGAGGCCATAAAGTAAAGTTTAGCCCTTTTTTTTTGTTAAAACTTTTGTGACTTATTTGTAATATCCTGGTACTTTTACAGATTACAAAATCCAACAATTATTCCAGAGTCACATCATTTAATTGGCCCTAAAACGGCCCTTTTCTCAACCCCATTGAAATATTGGGCACAATGGAAAAAAAATAGGAAAATACAAACAAAAAAATGAAGAGAGTTGATAGAAAATATAATTAATGTATGAATATAATAGTTTCTGTAAAGCAATTAGGTTAATTCTGCAGCAAACTAGCCACTTCTGATCTGGACCAAATAAATTGAATTTTGTTTCGTCGGAGAATATTACTCTTTCTCAATCCTCCAAAATCCAATTTTCATTTGTTTTTGCCCCGTCCAGGTGAATCTTCTTCATTTTCTCTCTCAATAAGGGTTTTTTTACAGAACCCTTCCCTTGGAAACCCCGTTCCAATGACCTGGACATAGTCTTCATTGAAAATTTTGTTTGGCTTGTAGATTGTGTCTCGTTGTGTATACCTCTTTTCATTTAACAAAGACAGTCGAATTAGTATGTGTAAGCCCTGCGTACAAGGCCCATTGTTTCGTTTTGTTGGCATTTACACCCGTAAACACCAACACAAATAAACAATGCATGTCATAAGCACGGCTTACACATACTAATTCGATTGTCTTTATCAAATGGAAAGACTCTACTTCGGTAGAGATCAAAAAGTGATTCTGCGTAACCAACAATGTAGTCAATTTAACTTCTCTGGTAATAGTCGTACGCCTCCGACTGCTTCCTTTTCTCCACTCCAGAGAGCCAGTTTCTCAATTTTTTTTTAGTTACTTCTTTACACTACACTCAGAAATCCCTACTCTATGTGAAATGAAAAATTTCCTCTCGCGACTTGAAAATTTTTCTGTGACGATGTTATAATTTCCGATAATAAAAATAGATATATAATTCAAATTTTCCATAATTTGTTGGCTATATTTATGGCTAGTACAAAACTGTTGCGACTTTTAAAATTGTAAATTCTGCGAACGTTTCCAGTATAGTATGTAAGAAAGCCAAAATCGACAGTATAACTTAAAGTGATTTCTAAGAAATAAAATCAGATTTGTATGAAATTTGAGGTAGATGCTAAGTGCGAACATTTTTTTGTCCATGACTGTATATTATATTCTAGTTTTTTATATTTAACATAATATTAAAAATATATTAGCACTTAATAATGTATCAATTATGTGCTAAATACAAAAACAAATAAAAATTACTAATTTGTTGTAATATCTTCCTACGTAAATCAAACATAATAATTTCCTCGTCTATCCATCCGTCCATCTGTCTGTCCCCGTACCTTCGTGTAACGTCCGTAATTTCGTTTGAATTTACAGCTAAAAAACGGCCGGAGATGGGACTTGAACTCTGGGCCACCAAACTCGAACCTTTCCCCAAGATCCCCCAGATTCTTTAAATATATACTAGGGCTTAACAAAGACGCAAACCAATATTCCGTCATTTTTGACAGGTTGCAGCTAGTTATTTTACGCAATATTATTTTATTGTTAATTAATTTATTTTTATCATTAATTGTGTACTATGTAAAAACTTATTGATTTATTTACTTAAAAAAAATTATTGATTTGCGATGTATATTTATGTAAAACAGTTGTATGTAAAAAAAATAAATTATTGCACTACTTATTGATCTGCGATATTTTTATACATATTTATATATTTTATTATTAATTATTAATTTACCGTAAAAAGGATAGAGATAATGAAATCAGATTAGTCACATTTCATTTAGCAGTTGGAAACTTCATATTAAAACATTATAAATCTATAATCAGAATGTCATATTTTGAGTGTATTCTGAGGAGTTAATATTAGCGTGATGATGTCATGACCAGATTGGAGATATGACATACTCTTAGGGGCGGTTGCATCAACTCGGTTTATAGTAATATTTCATTCAAAGCATAGATTTTTGTGTTTTCCACCAATCAAACTACCCGTTTCTGTAAAAATCTGTGTTTTAAATGAACTTTTACTTTAAACCAAGTTGATACAACCGGCCCTTCACTTCAGATTAAATTGCAGCATGGGATATTTTGAAAACTCTTGATACCTCTTATTAAAGTGATTATTTCCTATTTACTATCTCCAAAGTTTATTTTAATATCATTTTAATATTTACCATCATAAAATTATCATTTTTTTAATCAGAATAAGCATTAATTATGAAAATAAATGTACCCTGTTAACTTTTTCAACACAGTAAGCTTTCTTCAATTACTGTCGATTGCATCATCTTGGTTTATCTTTCGTTTAGGCCTTTGAATTTTGCGTCTTTTACTAATCAAACAACCCGTTATCGTAAAAATGTATGCTTTCAACAAAATATTACTTTAAACTGAGTTGATGCAAAAGGCTCTTAATGATGATAGTTAGAGCTTGACCAACGTAAATTGGCATGCGGCGACTTTGGAACAAAAACCCGTCCCGCCCGCACCCGGCAGTAACCCCTCGCCCTGTCATTCAGTTCAATCCCGTATTTGCGCGTGAGCTGTGACATCTTGATTTCCAATATACACTGAATTATGTCCAAAACAGTCTTCTAACACCTTGCAGGTGGTGCAAGAACAATTTCCAATGTAGTTTTAAAGTTTTGCGAAGTTGAAAAAGCAAATAATGGACCAATGTTTGACAGGACTCTAGATAGGGTGGCCGCCATTACTGGTTTGCTTCTTTAGTGTTACCCAACCAAATTTCTATTATAATATCATAAAATATATTTGTCAATGTACCGGACACTCTGTATATTATGTATTGTGTAATAAATTTACACCCTATTTATACTGGTGGCACTCTACCGATAGAGAGAGAGAAAGATTCAAATTGATACTGGTTAAAAGAGGTTAGGCAAATCTTCTGATTATCAATTTGATATTGAGAATAGAAATAAGGTTTTTCCTCACTTTTTTAAAAATATGTATATATTTTATAAGTATATGATGTATATTCCTTCTCATGATTTAAAATAAAAATATTTTTGTTTTCAGGAATCAAATTTTCATATGTTACAAGACTGTCTCTTGAACCAAATAAGAATAGTAATTGCTAATCAGAATATGGTAGTCTGGGTGTCACCTTCGTTATCAATAAACATTCATGCAACAGAATCTTGTCTGCTACAACAGTATACAGAGGTTGTGGTGTCTCAGGCAAAACATAAGGATCAAAGATTTAAAAAAATGAATAGTTGTGTTGAGGAGAGTCTAACTATGCCCTATAAATATTACATAACTCGTATCAAACCTACTCTATCAAAATATAACTCTGAAAGAAACACAAAACCTATATGTATGAGAGTAACTTTCAACGCTGTAATAGATGCAAATTTGAAGAATATTTTTGACGCCAAACAGTTATTCACTGTGTATATTAAGGATGGTACATCGGGCTTCAAAGAAAATAATATTTACAGCCTTAGGTGCATGGAAAGCACTGTTGAAAAAGATGTGAATCAAGAAAGTAATCTTTCCATTCCCAAACATGTCTTTGTGAAAATGAAGTTTTTTTCAGGCATTGTTAAAATCAAAGATTTTGACATTTCTGTTAAATATATTCCTGTAATTATTCCAAAAGGGTTGAGTACTATTCTAAGTGTTGATTTGGGGAGGAAAGTTATATTAGAAAGTGTATCTCATAAACCTATTTTGCCAGAAACTATTGAAATCACTCCGCTTGTAACGGAAGACTTGACAGTGTATGAAAATCTGGAAGTAGATTTTAAAAAATACATCACAACACAATTTACAGAAGCAGAACCACTATTATTAAATAATGGTTTCATAATTAATATGTCTCCATTCAAAAACATATCTTGTCAAGTAATTTTGTATCCAGAAACAATAAAGTATTGTTTACTTTACGGCGATTCACTGCGGGATTGTAAGGTTATTGTAAATAAAGATGCTGTACAACCACCTGATAATATTTCTAAAATACAACAATATATTGATATTGAGGAACTTTGCAGAAATGTGGAAAGTTTTGAATCTATTATCGGAAAGTGCATTGATATATTTAAATGCATTATAGAATTGAAAGAAAGCTTGCCGAGGCCCAACATAACATCCAATAAAAACCACATTTTTATTACTGGTGAGACCATTTAATAATAATAATCTTTTAGATTTGTTTTAATTGTTTTAAATGAGTCATTTGTGTGTACTGTGCTTATACATAGGTATATGATTATACTGAATTTTATTGGGATTATTTATATATATTATTATATTAACAGAGCTGAACAAGAGCACTACACCCTTTTCACTAGGTTCATTGGAGGAGGAAACTATGGCAAAAACTCCACAATTAACCGTATCCTTAATATCTGTAACATGGCTTTTGCAGTTCTCAACGTTTTTTGTTTTAGTTTTAAGCTTCTGATGCATACGAATATCGATGGCTGTAAGAAAATCTGTTAACGAAAAAATAGAATATGGTAATGAATAGTACCTATATTTGTTTGTAGATCTTTTCAACTATGACGTAAAGAGATGTGACTACATTATATATTCCTAAAATTTTGTCATAGTTTTATTAATTTGTATCTGATATTCTACAAAATATTTCAAGCGTGTACTAAAATGTCATATACTCGTATGTCATTTTCCAAAAATGTTTTGGCTTCATAGTACATATTGATATTATTTTTATAATTCTCATTAGTTCCAAAAAGTGTACGGCATTTAATATCTGTAGCAAATTAAATTAGCTACTTTAATGGAATGTGCAAAATCATAATTTAGTTACATATTTGCGTATGTTATGAGAGCTCATCGATATAATTTACACAACTGCAGGGATCCATAAATACAAGCTCTACATTGGCTGGTGACTATTTTATGCTTTTTTTTGCTCATTCTTTTTTTATCTTTTATCATATCATTTTTTATCATCACTTTCATCATTATCATCAGTATCATAAAAAAAAGCTTTTTTTATGTTCGTTCATCTTTTAACCTAGGTCCCTTCAAAGCATCTTTCATTCACTTCTTTCTCTTCAAATGATCAAATAATTTCATACCAACTATAAATATATCAAAAATTTAACATTATCATTCACTGAAGAAGACGGAGTGATAGATTAGAGTTATTATTAGAGAGAGAGTAGAGCTGTCATGTGTAACACTTATAAAACAGGTGAACGGGTTTTTTCTGCACTTTTTAAGTTTGTGATGTATGTTGTGGAAGAAAGAACTAATGAAACTCTTAGCATTTTTGGCTGAAAATAATCGGCATAACAATTTTCCATAAATTAACTCTCAGTCATGTCAACATGACAAGCCACCCTTTTATTTGCAGTCTCTGCATTTTCAAATACATACAGGCTCACCTATCCAAAATTAATTTTTGATAACATTCATTTTTACTCATAGGACCACCGGGATCAGGTAAAACCACACTCTGCTCTACAATTGTAGCTGATTTAGGAGTTTGGTTCATGAGAATAGAATGCAGATCAATAAAGGGAAGGAAAGACGTTGTTGAACATTTTCAAAGAGTATTCCAACTATGTGAGGAACATAGCCCTTCTATACTAATTTGCGATGACATTGAATCACTCATACCTGCAGAAAATGAAGGACTGTCACACCAGGATACAGTTTTCTATGACATGTGAGTGTTTCCTAATTTCTACACTACACTTTCCTAATTTTATATTTAGTTTTTTAAAATATTTTAATATATACTAGGAAGATCGGGAATTACTGCATACTTATATAGACTGCCATAAATAAAAGAGAGAAAATAAAATAAAGTGATACATAATGTAATAAATACAACAAATATAATGTGTTATAATAATTGTATTGTACCTATTTAATTTGTTACACACAAACTGAATATAATTTTTTTTAATAATCTTGTGCATTTTACATACGTATTATATATATGTAGGTTTCTTGCAATTATTTCACGCATTTTTGGTTTTATTTTACTTACATTTCGATTAATTTCAATTATCAAATTAATTCAGAATGTAATAATATTAGGTCCTTACATATGAAATTGGCGTTTTGCCGTACTGGCAAATTTGATCTCAAATATCTTCTCTTTGGTTAGGAATTCCAAATACAAATTTATACAGCTATTTACTCATGTATTTGTGTTTTGAAAATTATAATTCATTTGTTTTTTCCTCAATTGTTTTTTTCTTTGCGTCACTCAGTTTACAAAATGAAAAACTTGAAATATCGCGTTATTTACGAGTACGAGTTCCACCGTGGCACCAGTGCTGCAGAAACGGCTCGAAGGATTAATGATGTGTATGGCGACGGTGCCGCAAAAGAAAACACAGTGCGTTTTTGGTTCCAACGTTTTCGTTCTGGAAATTTCGACCTGCAGAACAAGCCCCGTGGACGGCCGGAGACCAAAGTTGATAATGAAGAATTGAAGGCTATTGTGGAAGCGGATCCATCGCAAACCACATCCGAGTTAGCTGCAGGCTGCAGTGTTAGTGATAAAACTGTTTTAATCCACTTGAAGCAAATTGGTAAGGTGAAAAAGCTTGAAAGGTGGGTACCTCACGAATTGAGTGAAGCAAATCAACAAACGCGCGTTGACTGCTGCGTTGCATTACTCAACCGGCACAATAATGAAGGGATTTTAAATCGAATCATTACCTGTGATGAAAAGTGGATCCTGTACGATAATCGGAAGCGCTCATCGCAATGGCTGAACCCTGCCGAACCAGCCAAACCATGCCCCAAGCGAAAATTGACTCCAAAAATGTTACTTGTGAGCGTTTGGTGGACTAGTGCTGGTGTCGTTCACTACAGCTTTCTTAAATCTGGCCAGACGATTACGGCAGATGTCTATTGTCAGCAACTGCAAACCATGATGGAAAAGCTAGCTGCTAAACAACCGAGGCTGGTTAATCGCTCTAGGCCACTGCTGCTTCATGATAACGCTAGACCACACACTGCACAACAGACGGCTTCCAAATTAGAGGAGCTTCAATTGGAATGTCTAAGACATCCACCGTACTCTCCGGACCTTGCCCCAACAGATCACCATTTTATTCGAAATTTGGATAACTTCTTGCAAAGGAAAAAATTCATCTCCGATGGGGCAGTCCAAACCGCCTTCAAAGATTTTATTGATTCCCGTCCGAATGGTTTTTTTAGTAAAGGGATCGATGAACTACCTATGAGATGGCAAAAGTGCGTAGATAGCAATGGTACATACTTTGATTAAATAAATATATTATAATAAAAAAAAATCGGCTTTATGTTCCTCCCATACTAAACGCCAATTTCATATGTAAGGACCTAATAAATAACGACAATGGTTGTTCATTGGCATCTCTGTTTTCAATCACAATTTGGGAATCACATCAGCTGATTAATGACTGAATATTTGATGAACGTGTCCATTTCGTGCTGTCATTTGCCACTTGAAATCTCTAATCATAGAAAGTATTAATTATAATTACATATAACAGTACTGATGATCAATACAATCACAATCAATTAATGTTGATTGTTCTTTGTTTTGAATAGTTCTTATTATGATTAATTTTCAATATTATTTCAGGTTAGTCCATTCTATAAGAGAATTAATATTTCAGTGTGAAGGAGTACTTGTTTTGATTACGGCAACTGGTTTGGACGCTGTGAACAGTGGATTTAAAATAACCAAAGGTCAATTGCTATTTCCATTTCAATTCAATATTCCCGAATTATCCATGGTAAATATGTACAAGTTTGATTAAACCATTCATGTTTCAAAATTTGTGCAAATTTTTTTCATCAGATTTTATTTATGTAGGAGTGCATTGTAGGAATGACATTAGAGTTGCATGTGGATTAAAAAGCATGTATGCAATCATTGAGGTAAGCGTGGGTCTTGGGTCATGTCGCATTTGCTAGGGAAAATCTTTTCAATGCACAGTAAGTTTAATTGGTATATTAATTCTAAAGTCAAATAGTTGAAATAATTTACATTCAATTAAATTTATAAAAACACCAATAACATAACAACGGGTTCAAGAATACTTTAGATGCTTATTACACTGAGAGGCACACGATACAGGCCCATCAGCAATAGCTGCCTGCCTGTTAAATAATAAATTAAAAAAATCTTAACAAGATTTTTATAATTTCATTTTATATATGTGTACATATATGTATTTAAAATGATGATAAGAATGAAAAAATAAATACGCTTATGGTCTTCAGAAATTATTTGAGTGCACTGAATTTTATAAATACATTTTCAAAATACAGGTATATGTAGTTTACGCCGGGGTTCTGTTCCGAGAAACACCGGCATAAAATGAACACAAATATAATGGACCATATAAGGTTAGGTTCCGTGTCAAAATTCTAAGATTAATCTAATATGTTTATTTAATACATATCCAATATAGGTATATTCAAAATAAATTATAAATGTATCTAATAAATATGGTTTAAATTCGTTTACAAAATAAATAATAATTTCTTGATATGAATAGTGAATTTTTTAAAATAAATACTAAGTCACCAGTTCGTCGGTACTAAATTAAATTTACACACTTTTTTGAAAAAAGCATCCAATTTCATTTGCTTTGATTGTTGCTTCCTTTCTTGCAGAATCATAGAATAAGGTCGAACGGCAGCTGTGATGCTTCTCTTAACATTTGCGCTTCGATTGAAATCCCCATCTATCTCACAGAGCTCATCTGTTAACCTTTCTATAGAAGAAAGGATACGTGTTAGATCGGCCATTTTTAGGTTATCTCATCATTTTCTTAGAATAAAATAAATAAAAAAATAGAATAACACAACTTGTAAAAGTGTGTCTGCTATTAGAATCGCGGCACCTACTGTCGTTTGGTGTCCTCCGAACCAGGGAAGCTCACAGCCGAACCAACCGGGGAATCCCACGCTGGCACCAACCGGCGTAAATCGAACCCGCGCAAAACGACGTTTACCTGTACTCTGCAAATCTCACAGTGGTGAAATACTAAAATATTAATATATGAGTCGTGTATTTCCAAACACCGCCAACTCCGTACCAAAATAATTTACAGCAGTTGAAGTAATTTATACCTTATTGTGTGAGATGTTATTATCTACACTATTAGTTTTTCTGGAAAGTTTGTTATAAATGTAAACAAACTTTCTAGAAAAACTAACAGTGTAGATATTAATATCTCACACAATAAGGTATAAGTTACTTGACCTGCTGTAAATTGCTTTGGTTTGGAGTTAGCGGTGTCTGGAAATATACGACTCATATGTAAAATATACAGTTTATCTCATAAACAGTTACAAAAACTTGGTGGGGGGAAAGTTTTCTTCATCCAATTTTTGAATAGAAAATATTCTTTACGCTTAGGATAAAATGTCAATATTTAATACTGTATTCAGTATTGAGTATACCCTGACGAAGGAAGGTTGTTTCCGAAACCGGTTTATTTTTACCAAAAATTAAGTGGCGATAAACTAAGTTAATTCGTTTAATTATATGGTTTTTATTTTATTTGGCAGACTGAACGTGTTAGCTTGTTGAAATGTATCATATACAATAGTCTATACGATACTTCAAATATCCGAAAAGAATTCTATCAGCACATGGCTGTTGAAACCACAGGGTTTACGGTCAGGGACTTAGTTCACTACACAAACCAGAAAATATACAAGGCTCTCAAGGAATCTGGTAGGTTTTTGTATTTATATTTAAAAATATTCTACTAATTAAAATATTATACAAGTGTAAAAATATTTTAAAGGTGGACTTAAATTCTGTGTTAAAAATGTTATTTGATATCAATAACTGTGGTAATTATTTGAGTTA
Organism: Agrypnia vestita; assembly: GCA_016648135.1. Classification (NCBI taxonomy): domain Eukaryota; kingdom Metazoa; phylum Arthropoda; class Insecta; order Trichoptera; family Phryganeidae; genus Agrypnia; species Agrypnia vestita. The sequence goes on along the minus strand of JADDOH010000291.1, from coordinate 57,738 downwards.
ACGTTAAATGTATTAATGTGTTATGTGTACATATATTTTAATGTGCACAGGCAGCAGCAAGCTATCGCCGCTGCATCCATAGTGCATATATTGTTACGATGTTAATTCTACTTACTTTATTTAAGAAAAGATCCTGTTATAAAATAACTTATAAATAGTCTAAAATAATTAAAGTGCAGAACAATGGAAAAATCAATTCTTTGCCACAGAGTGGAGTTTTTCGATGTGGATTTCGCGGAGCCCAACTGTTCTCCAAAAAAATCCAGGATTCCGAGAAAATCCAAGATATTATAGATTATTAAAAAATGGTATTCAAACTGTTGAAATGCATAACAAGTTAGGCTTTAGTTGAATGCTTGTCAACACATAATTTAGAACAATTAAAAACCGATTAGATCTTTTAAATATTTCATGAATATACGACAAGACCAAAAACGAATAAAAAACTAGAAATAAAAAAAAACAAATAATTGTTACGGAGACAGAACCAAACAGTGCGTAGTTCCAAAATTATTCAACAAGCTACCGGATAAAATAAAAAATGTAACGGGACAAAAAAATATAAAAAAGACATTAAAGAAATACTACAGTGAATTGTGAAGTGGATAGAAAATGCAAAAATTAGTTTAATATAGTAGCTTATTATATAATAATATATCATAAATTAAATACAATTAAGTAAAGAAATGTACATACACTTATTATAATTAAATCCTTGCGTTTAAACTGTAATTACAGTTTTGCAAGAGGTAATTTAAAAAAAAAAAGATGTGTCTCTCCTGACAAAGATACAGTAGTATCGAAACCAGTCGACGTTATAAATAATCAATGTGATATACAAAGTTTGTTAGTTTTGTTGATTTCCATCTCTAATTCAATCCTGTTATTCTGTCCAAAATCTTGGTTTATCTTAATCCTTTTGATTAAAATTATTATAATTATAATGATTTAGGAGCATGTGTTAAATAAAATTGATTAATTCATTGATTACATAGGATTTACCAAAATTGTTACATGCTATCCTCAGTGAAGAACAAAACCAGTACACTGTGTTTGGGAAATGGAGATATTACTAAGAGGGATGGGATCCAAAAAGAAAACGAGGAAATCAATGTTTGGGAAACTGTAGGAGGAATGGATCATATAAAAGGAACGCTGGTCGAAATATTGTGCTGGCCTTTGAAGGTAAACTTTGTCAAATATTCTCAAAAACTGTTTTCTTAAAATTATTTCAAACATTTTAAAACAACTTTGAATAGAACATATAACAGTTTTCCTAGTTTTATATACATTTATATACATTACGTTTTATATACATTGTAAATTGTAACAGCAGAAGATTACAATTATAAAATATGGATATGAAATATAAATCTGTTGTTTTTTTATTTTTAAGAATAACTAGTCCTTTGTTTTTGTTGCTTCCTTTAAGTTGAAGTTATATTAAACTATCATTAATTAAATTAATAATAATACCCTCACTATTTACTCCTCGGCTAGACTATTGACTTCATACATGAGTAACAATATTTTTATATGTATGTTCTGAGAACACAATTACTAGATTTTGTTCACAGAGCGATAATCATTAATTTATATAAATTATAGAGGTCTCACAGAGATGAAGCTACTTATATGGGAAACCTATACGAAAGTCTTTATAAGGTGACCCAGGGCTTAAGACCTATATGATCTATAAGTTTCCAATATAAATAGCTTTGTCTCTGTGAGACTTCTATAATTTATCTCAATTCATATACGAGTAGTTAAAAATCAAAACCTGCCTAACTCCATGAACTTTTTTTTGGCAAATCAAAGAAAAAATTTCACATTTTGTTTACAATTCATGAGCTTAGGGAATATGTTGACATTCAAACTAAAAAAAAAACAAAAAGGGTAGTTGGGTTACAGAGTATAAAATTATAAGCACCTTCTTTAGGCAAGGGGACTGGGGCACAGTATATCCTCCTTTGCATATATTTAAGACACATTTATAATGCATTTGAGTATTTTTTCTTGCATAATTAAATCCACTAGTAAACAAAACACATTTTTTACAATAGACAAGTAAAAACATCATTTTATAACAAGGCGTGACTTATTTCTTAAGTAGTAATTATATTTTTTAATTGTATTTAGTTTGAATTTTTCATAAATGTTCTTTTTAAATTTACAAGCTTGTAGTTATCTTTTTAAATAAGTCAAACGTAGTGGAACCAGCAGTAGAACTACAGAGTGGACCAAGAAATTTCCGTTAATTCGTGACGATATATTTCGATGGTTTTTGATACTCAACGACTCATCATATCTATTAAAAAAAATTATTGCGCACTACTTTAATCAGTTGGTTATCTTTGAAATATTAATTTTATAATACCTACATATAATTTTTCAGTATCCTGGATTATTTCCTAAACAACCCGGTGGCATCTTATTGTTTGGTCCCCCTGGAACAGGAAAGTCTCTCATAGGATCGTGCGTGGCGAAGTTCTCTCAGCTCTCCTTCATCGTTGTCAAAGGACCAGAGCTTCTGTCTAAATATATTGGCCAAAGTGAACAAGCTGTCAGAAACTTGTTTTTGAAGTGAGTTTTTCTTATGATCTATTATCATATTAGCAGGTAAACAAACAGACTATAGATTTTTACTACACTACACTTAGTTAATAAAAAAGTAGAATATTTTTTTAGTTTGTAACAAAATTACAATTACAAAATTGATTTTCTCAAGGGAGCTCTGAAAGGGCGCACAAACAGGGTGGGTTTAGCTAACAATCTCAGGTAAAGTGAGGCCCCTTATATTCCTGAAAAAAAGTTATTAAGTACATAGTCGTGTTGATCAGTTCCTCCTTATCAATTTTTTTTTAGTTTGACTCATTACCGTCCACCGTACATGCTTATCAACACCAGTTCGAAGAGTGATTTAGTGTTTTCTTTCTATAATTATTATGAAAGCAATTACTTATTTCAAAACTATATGGTTTAGTAAACTATCGTCATCATCATCATCAGTGGCTCCACAGCCCATTGTGGGCCTTGACCTCCTTCAACATTCCTCTCCATCTTCCTCTATCCTAAAATATACTCCTCCAATCCCTGATGCTTATAGTTTTTACGTCTTGCTGCACTCCATCCAGCCATCGGAGTTTGAGTTTACCAATGTTGCCTTGGGGCTTTGTGTGGAGAATTTTTTTGCGTTCACTCTTCATTCTTTCTGCGTACCCTGCCCATCGCACCCTCCCTATTTTGATAAATTGTATTATGTCGGGCTCATTGTAAATATTGTAGACCTCCTCGTTGTATTGTATTCTCCAAACTCCGTTTCTGAGTATTTTTCTTTCAAATACATGGAGAGACATTTCATCCTTTTTACTCAATACCCAGCATTTAAAGCCATACCTTAATACAGTGAACTACAGAAAAATAAATTTTGGCAATAATACATAAATAAATGTAATTTATCATCATAATACGGATTTGAAACAAGACTGCTTAGGTAATATGTTTTTGTCATTTTTTATTACAATTAATAAAATATTTTGACTGGTTTTTATTTAGACTCATACTATTAGACAATATTTTTCAATTACCATGGGCTAGGTTATATTTTATGGTCCTGTACTCAAGCGTGTACAATGAGCACTTACCTCTATAAGTTATCTGTATTTATGAAAATTTATCTTTTCCAATATTTTTCTTTATTCAGTATGTCATAATAAATGACAATAAAAAAATAGATTAATACATAGTTTTCTTTTAGGTATTAATGGGTTAAGACTGAAATTGTTATACTTTTAGAAAGTATTGCCGCATACCAACTTTTACCTAATTAACTAACGTACCATCACACCGTTTCCCTGTCGGAGTAAACAGAAAGGAGCATGAGCACCATACCCTTCTGTCTGTCAATTGTCGAGGCACTTAACAGGATCTTTCACTATCAGTATCATGCTTAGTCTTTCGGTGCCATCTTTTATATCTTATATCTTCTTAACTATTCTATCCTCACTCATTTGTCCAACATGACCAATCCACATTCCAAAACTTTTTTTTAAACTCTATCTACTATGCTAAGATCAGGTGCATGCACCATGAAAATACATGGCGCAGGCCACATGTATTTTCATTTTTCATAACTTCCTTAGACACAAAGGATAATCAAAATCGGTCCTTTAATTCATCTTTAACGAAAACAATTTTACAGTTCTTAAAATATTTCTAATTTGGGATTCGACATACCAATAATGATATCTATTGATGATTAGCTTAACTAATTTGCAAAAGGACACAATGCCAAACGTTTATCTGAGAGATTTTTTTCCAACTGTCGATCTATGTATGTCTCCTATAGGCGACACTGGGTCCGAGGAGAATAAGGAACTTTAAAGATTTAAAGAGTTACATGTATAGTTTTCTGAGTTTATGGTTGAAATTCTATTTCCTCTATGAAGCCTTGCATGAACATTTATTTTCATTAATAGAATTAGTTAGTATATATTATTTTAACAATATTTTTATATGTATGTTCTAAGAACACAATTACTGGATTTGTTTACCGAAGAATAACCGTTAATTAAGATAAATTATAGAAATCTCACAGAGATAAAGCTATTTATATGGGAAACATTATGGAAGTCTTTATAGTGTTGCCACAGGGAATATGACCTCTATTAGCTGGCTTAAGTGATCATTTTATACATTGCAATGTTCAATAATTCCACCTTAAAATAATCCACACATTATCAAATTTTTCTGAAAGTTGTGTATAAGTTATTTATCTGCCTTTCAAATATTTGAAGAGTATGTTATGGTCATCTATTGTCGAAAATTACTAATTTCCATGTAGTATACATAATAAACATAGTTAGTATACATAGATGTTGCCACTGGTAATGATACCTCTATTTTTATAATGCATTATTATATTAGTATATGCATTATTTACTATATTATTGTATACTATATTACTATATATATGGACTATATTACTATATTCCTAGACTATAGAACTATATATATGTACAAGTATAATGTAATATTATAAAGTATTAAGCAATATTATTTTTTTGTATTATGTTTTTAAAACATGATGGAATTGGTAAACATTGCATTGTGTAGATTGTGATTACTTAAGCCAACTTATACAGTTTGTAAGCCCTGAAGATACCATTTGAAGATTTCCATACATGTTTTCCATTCAAATAGTTTCATCTCTGTGAGACTTCTATAATTTATCTTAAAAATGTTGGTGTTTCTATTATAATAGTGTTCAGTTTAACAAAATTAATTTTTATATAATTATTATGTTCTTGTAGAGCCGAAAAGAAGAAGCCATGTGTCCTGTTCTTTGATGAATTTGATAGTTTAGCTCCTCGGTAAGTTTGTTGCATCCAACTTTTTTGTAGTTTAAAATTTTCACGTTTCTTGTAGTTTATGGAAAGTCAGCAGCTGTGATAATCAATTTGTTTTAAACATATTTTTAATTTAAGTTAATTTGATTAATAATACTTTTGTCAAAAGTTTTGCTTTAAATTAATTTTGGATTACTTATGCATTCTCACTATTAAGATTTATTTTATTTAGTCGTGGACACGATTCCACCGGTGTCACGGACCGTGTTGTGAATCAATTACTGACGCAGTTGGACGGGGTGGAGGGAGCCATTAAAGGGGTCACTGTCATGGCCGCTACTTCGAGGCCGGATCTGCTCGATGGGGCTTTGTTAAGACCAGGAAGATTTGATACAACTATTCATTGCGCGATGCCTAATACAGTAACTATTTTTCTTCTATATTTGATGCAGTGATTTCGTTTGATGAGTGATTGAATATTTGAATTTACTAATGGCATTAAAGATTTTAGTTGTCTTTTATTTAAATTTGCCATTAAATCATAGGTATGTTGCAATTATTCAGAACGTATTTCTTTGATTTGTTTCATATTTATACAACCAAATTATCAGCAGAGCATGAATGACCCTGATAGTGATATTAAAGTCCAATGTAAAAATATTTTTTGACTACTAGAAAACACGTTTATTAAAGGAAGATATCATAGAATAAATTTTTTATGGTTGAGAAATTAGAAACAACGTACGAAATAATGTTTTGAGTTGTTATAGCTTAATAAGTTATATGAGATGTTTTTCTGATGAGAAGTTATATGAGAGAGAAATTCACCACACAAGTATAGATAGCATGGGTTCCAAGGTCAACGAGATTTATCTTGCGACATAAAATGGTCCTCGCCATAACTGAATTGCATGGTTATGGTATGCTTGTATTACACGTTAAAATGTCTGTTACCATATGACTTAGATAACATACTATGTACAACATAACACTGAAAAATAACATTCACATGAAATATAACACATAAAAATAATCTTCTCATTTCGAAAATATGTAGGAACCTACAACTTTATTAAATTCTCTTTTGAATTTGTTGAAAGACTTTATTTTTTAAAATATTAAGTAGAAGTTCATTGTAAAGCTTTATATGTAAATAAGAATAGTGATGCTGCGTGGTTGCGGTAGTTGTGGTGGTTGAAATGGAAATTTGACCTTCTATGTATGATCGTTATGTTACTTTCTAAAGAGACTTTGTTATTCTGGTAATTTTACTGTTTTAATTGCAGAATGATCGTTTGCAAATATTTAAAATTCTGAGTAACAATCTGAAGTTCTCAGAAGACGTCAAACTTGAAGAATTGGCAGAGTTCACAGAAGGTTTTACAGGAGCTGATATCAAAGCGATATTGTCCACAGCCCAGTTACAGTGTTTGGAAGAACAATTGGTATTTCATTTAATATTCTTATATTATTATTCATTTCACGATTATGAATAAAACACTATTTTTGTTTTTTCCTCTAGTTTAATTGGAAATCTACGTTTCCTTCCTCAAGTGAGTTGAAAAAAAAATTAGTATTTTATTCATAATTGTTAAAATGAATTTCCACAAAGTAAACGCTACCATATTCAATTACTTATTCATCTCACTTTATTTTTTAAATTTTTATTTAACTTTTATACAAAAAATTATGTTATAAGCTTAAGATTGCTTTTGACACCAGATATTCCGACACCGACACCAAATGACCACAATTGACAATGAACCAATAGAAAGAGTTGTATACAATACAAGTACTTGGTAAGGTGTATGGGTGAACGAGAAATCGGATCCATCTCAAGAAGTAAGAGCTCAAATAGAGATGGCAATAAGTGTGTCGCTCGAGATCTTTATTCTCTAACCATGACTCAAGCCTGCAACAACAAGATTGCATATGGTTCGATGTCATATTTTCGCCATTCTCTTATATGGGATGGAGACATGGACTCTAAACCAAGAATTGATCTATAAAGTCGAGGCCTTTGAGATGTATCTCTAAAGATCCATATTGATAGTTTCCAAGATAGACAGATACGAGTTATAAATGTTGAAGTCTGTCGGCGTATGGAAGAAAGTTTGAGTATCTCGTATATTATGAGAGGACCAAAGTATAGTCTTAACCAACTCATTATACAGGGGAAATGGAAGTGGAAAAAGAAGCACAGAAAGATGCCGCATGTCATGGGGGCGAAACTTGGGGCACCAGTGCCAGCGTACCTCGACTGGTTGTCGTGATCGCCAATATGATCGTCGACAACGATAGGAGATGGCACTATAAGAAGAAGATAATCAGCTAGACCCACAGATTTTTGTCTGCAATTACATCCATACAGTCAAACACATTTTGTAAACTAATTAACAAACCATTTATAACATCTTAAAAAGTAGCTCTTATATAGACTAATCAATTATCCTAATTTCGAATGTCTTTCTGTTCGTAACTCGCTGGCATTAAGCTAGAATTACAACAGCAACACTGATGATGACTAGCCGCTAATGAGGCCCGGGCGGCCGAGTGTGACGCGTCAGTCAGCGCACGTCTCATGTTACACGCAAGGGTCGTTATTAATTATTATTATGTCCCTTGATTTTTCACAGGTTTACAGCTAGTTAAAATACTAAAGGAACAGTAACAGAATGTAATAATTCGGATAGAATAATTAGAAAACTTTCGCGTAAACCTATTTCTTGTCTCATTCAAAACAATTTATCTTTGATTATAATGCCACTTTTTTATTATCTTCTCCAAATTGGGAGTGATTTACTATTTCGTATGGAGCCAGGTAATTTATTGTTCAACATATTTTAATGTCCTCGATTTACGTTTATCGTTGATTTTAGGAATTGTTAAACTTCAATGAACACATACATTTTTTTCGTGTGAAACTACTCCATTAAAAGCTACGTTATTATAATTTTCTTTTATCAAGAACAGCAAAAATCCGTGCACCAGAAGAACGTTTACGAAAGATTAAAACATTTTTAGATTGTGCCTCAATTCAAAAGCTCGCTGGCTTATAATTTTTTTTAACTATATCTGTTTTAATTGTTAATTTTTAATTATGTAAATTTCTTGAATTTGGACAAATATTACAGACTGATCCATATCTACATAATCACATACAGCAATAAAAGAATCAACACAAAAAGTTTTTCAATAAGTATTAATCTTACGCTTATGTGTAATGGTATTAAGATATTAAATCTTGTCCCTTTTTACCGAGTGCCGCACTCAAGGTGTCTTCAGGAGACTTGGGCTAATGACAATGTTAATTACACTATCAGATTATACACCACTCCATGTACTAAGCACAGGGATCTATGCAAGTCTGATTGACAGGGGATGTAAACCTTTTCTTATCAACAAAATTTCCACAAAGTTAAATCATTTATTAATTTGTTTTTCATATCTTTCCAGAAGATTTTGAAATACCATATATTTCTCCTTAATGCATTTAAGATAATTTTTTATTCTTTTGGATCAAGAATATATATAGAGAAACAAAGTTAGTAGTTTCATCTTGATGATTTTTAACCCATTACTTATATTTCATATGTATATTTCAAAAATTTCACCAATATTTTACATAAATAAATATTCTTACTCAACTACAATAGTCATCATCAAGCCGTTTCTATGTGGGGATATTCAAATAATATGTAATACTACACTCTCTTGTCCTTGGCATAATAAGTTTACCTCTTTAATTTTTATACATCTTCTAATGTAGACTCGCTAATCGTTGAAACTTCTAACAGGGCTGTATTCATCTGGATCACCTGATCTTTCGTGGACATCCTCTTTTCCTATTACTTCCTACACTAGCATCATATATCTTCTTCACTATCTTAGTTTTTTATCGTTTACTTGTCATGTCACTTTAATCAGTGTTACATTTGCAGTCTATTTTTTGCTTGCTCTTTCCAAGCTTCTCCATACAAATTCACGTTAGTGATAATCTTTTCAATACAATCTTAGCAATACTTTTTCTAAGATCAAATTTATATGGTGACTAATGCCAAACATTATTAAATTAATGTCTGGAAGAAGTGTTTCCTATTTCTTGGCGCCCTGTGGGACCGCGTAATCTCATTGTTTCCCAATCCGATATTGGTGTATTTTATCAGTTGGTGGTCTGAAAAATTCCGATATACAGTTCGCTTAGTAAAAACTGCGATTTAAATAGGTGGATCGTTAAGTGATCTCATTCTCAATTTGTTGCGTTTTATAGATATATGATGAAACCATTTTGAAATGTGTAAGTTTTTGACTGAAATAATATTGACATTAGCTAGTATTTAATGTATGGTGTGTGGGTTGACGGTCCGATCCGGAGTTGTAAAAGTAAGTCATTTTCATTGCACAGAGCCGGATTAAGAAAATAAGTAGTTTAATTTAAAAAATATCGTATTATAATTATGAGATCTTTATGACGGATCCTTAACGGAAGTCGGGAGGGAAGATGGAGTGTAAACGGGAACGACATAAATTGCGTGGACTGTAATGGATGGATGAAGGAACAGGAAGCTCAACTTACCAATGCCGCAATCTTCTTCCCCCAGACGATACGATACGAGATGAACTCATGGTCGACGGATTGGCGACACTATTTTAACACTTTTCACACACTTTACATATCCGATGATTAGAGTCTCACTCGTCGAGCTGTAGGTTTGAACTGGAAGTGATAGGTAAGACGAGGAAGAAGGAAGAGAAGGTCAAGAGGGAGGTTCGTGACGTAAATGCCAATAATATCCAGATTTGCGAATATTAAACCGAAACGAGTGTCAAGTAGTGGCGAATACCGAACATAAAATATGTTATCCTACATTTTTTAATATTTCTAGTATTTTTTGGTATTTTGTGATAGTAAAATATTCTTGTTAAATTATAGACACTTGTGTTTGTGTGAGGGTATGTGAGTTGATTAATATGTGGAGAAATTGAAATGTTGCCTTATGTGTGTCGCTATAATAATAAGTGATTAGATAATTTTCGCGATGGTTGCACACCCCTGCAATAGGTGTCACCACCTTGTCTCGCTTCGGTTATCTAATCTCTCCAGCTCGAGCAGGCTTTAATCATTCTCTATCCATTATAATGTCGCGTATCTCCGCTTACTTGGGAATTTGAATAACTGGCGGATTTCAGCGCGTTGTGCGATATCCGTTTTATGTTCACACTGTAGATTGTTAGAAAAAAATCGCAATGGGCGAGGGAGTAAACTAAATGTATTGTAAACGAACGGCGAAATACAATAATACAAATAAACACAATAATAGTTTTATAACTGAAAATCATATAGTAACACCTCATTTAAATAGCCTACCGGATAACATATAAAAACAAAAAAAAAACTAGAAAATGCCAAATAAAGACTTTTTTCTTATCAAAAATCATAATGTATAATTAAAATCCATCTCGTTAAAACTATAATATCATACATACATATAAAGTGTATAATTTTAGCATAATCCTTTTTTTTATGTAGAAGAGAAGAATCAAATATGACGTAAATAAAAATGTTTTTGTTTCGAATATTATGTGTATTGAGAATTTCATTAAAATAAAAAATTCAAATCAAGGGTAACCTTGATGGCAAGGGTGATATACAACGTGTCCCAAAATTCAACGATAAGCGGGCACCAGTGGGTGGGCCTGTTCATGACTCCTCGAGAAAAAAATAGAAAAAAAAAATATTTCTCATTTTTTTTAATGTACAAAAAAAATTGAAATCCTTTTAAAATTGACACCTCTTAAGATATTTTTAACTACCATGACCACAATTTTTCAAATATTTCGGATTAGTTTCGGCAACCTAAGTAGCACGGCTATCCACCACAAGCCTTAATAATTCATGAATGCCTGTAGTTTTTACACAAAAATCAATAAAAATTATTGTTTTTCGAAAAATTATGAAAGATTTTTATTTTCACTCCAGTTTCACTCATCGTGATGTAAAAAAAAGTATGGACACTACTATGGCAAGTTTTTTTTAAATGTTTACGCATCTAATCCAGATTTCAAAATGGTATAACACTCTAGGAAAACTAGCCACAAAAAAATATGCGTACTATTTTTAACAAGAACCAAATTTCATAAATTATTGTTGTTGGCATTAATCACTTTTACTACGTGCACAAAATAGGTTTTTTGTTGTTGAAAAATGTTGAATTAATCAAAACAAATGGTACCAACAATTTCAATTTCAAAATCAGAAATATTTGAAAAATTTTGGGACACGTTGTATAAGAGATAAAATGATAAAAACCCTGCAGAAATTCCGATTGGAAAACATTCCAATTGGAATTGGAAGGTTTTTATTATTTCATTTCACTTGTATTAAAGGGAATGAATTGTTAATAATCGATAAAGTTACTGTAATATTAGTCCAACGTTTTACAAAAAATAAGTCAGAAATATTGAAATAAAAATGCAAAATTAGATATCGCATATCTCCATAACGATTCATATTAGGTCATGGTTGCTTGAACATTTTGGATTCATAACTAAAGCATGAATATAGTCCTGCAAGGTTATTAATGTTTTCCAAATAACTCTGTGTATTATATTATATTGAATGCTGCCCCAAAATTTGCTCAATTGCTCACTAGGAAACATAGAAAAATATAGTCATCGCTGATGATTCGCTCTCGCTCCAGACTTCTGAAACATACAAATTCATTACTTTGTAGAGCAGAGTATACGTTATACATCGGACCTATATTATCAAGTAATTAATATAGGCCATAATTAAAAAAAAGTGTATGTATTTATGTACACACGTTCAAAGTTATACTTCTTTGGCGAACAAAAAACACATATTAAAACAATATTAAAGCAAAAGCAATACAAGTATAAAAATATACATTTTCGCTACTTCCTTTGAGGTTTATCAATTGACATCGTCATCTCCATTATTAAATAGCTGATGCCAAGAATCGCATAGTAATTACAAGATTTTATCAACGGACGTTTCCAAACTGATGACATTCCGTCAAACGCGGCTGAACGCAGTCAAATATCGACAATGACATGAAATACAGAAATCCGTATGAGAAGCTCCTTTTTGCCATTTCGATTACACAGCTAAAATTATAATTCAATAAACAGTTCTGATTTTCAATTCAATAACCAGTCATTCGTCAGTTTTTGAATTGAGCATCTTTATGATTGGTACTCGATTTAAGATCGACAAAACATTATTTATAATGCTGGAGCTTTAATTTCAAGTGGATTTTTTTTTGACAGTTACGTAATAACCATAAACAATATATGAAATACACACATCTTATACTCTAACTCTAACGGCTAACTTCTGGTGCGCATTGATGCGCGCGCATTTCACTGCATACCAAATTTTAACAACTAACTTTTTGGTCTCGCATTTCCGCTACACGCTGCGTGTGCAACTTCCTTTACAATAATTTTTTACCCTAAATGCGCTAAAAGAAGTGTTACTTCAAAAAAGGAGTCGGAGTTTGACTCCACAGAATCATTGACACGTTTTTGCATTATTTTTTAGATTAGATTTTGACCTAGCGACACATTATTTTGCATATCACAGAGCAGAGTAGATGTTCGTACCCTAATTTTTATGCGGAATATATAGAATTTGCTTCGGAATTTGAATAGAGCTCCGGGGACGGTATAATGCCCTAGATATTCTGAGGAAGGGGAAAGAAAGGAGGCTGTTGTGGGCGGGACATGTAGGGAGAGTTGACAAGTCCCCCAACTTGCAAGCCAACAGGATTACGGCAGAGATGCGCGCATAGTGCCGAAACGAACCTGCAAGAATTATGGGAGTGTCCAGGAAACTTTATTTCAACGGTGATGCCAAGGGATAAGCTTTATAAGCTATAACGGCGGTTATAAGCTTTCGAATCTCACGAGGCCGCTTAAAGACATTGTCACGTGTCGTAGCTAGGGAGGAATATATGAAAACACTGTAAAATAATTAATTAATTAATTAATAATTAATTAATGTACAGTCATTTAACACGAATTAAACATAACGCTGTTCTTTAATCTACACTATTTATTATTATTATTATTATTATTTGTTATTATCGCTGGGTAACACGTATTTATTGCTCTCAATCTTATATTCAATTCTCGCACATAGAAGTCGCTCTGGTTTATTTCGCCACTCGGTAAGTATTCGCCTGATTATTTTTCTGGTATTTATCGCTCCTAAATTCGCGACTGGGCGCGCCTGACCATCGCCTCGCGCGAACTTCGCAACGAACTGTCAAACATGGCACAACTCACGCCGCGGCGTGGTTACGTATTTATACATTTATACTCAAATTGTGGTACTTTCGTACTTTCTAGATTATTCTAGTGTTTAGAAGAAAGTTCTCGTCGCTTCTCGGTTGTTCCAGGCGTTTCTAGACGTTTGTAGACGTTTCCCAGAGGTTTTAGGTAATTGTAGATAATCTAGATAGTGTTGTGACATCTACTGTAAATATATTTCAAGAATTTAATGTACCATCGCTCACAAAAATATACGTATAAATAAATCCCACCGCTTTGACTGTATAAGTAATAGACATAGAACAAAGGGACAAATAAAGATACCAACATTAAGAACCACCATGGCACAACATCACTATACATACTTGGGAGTTAAATGGTGCGATACATGGTTGTCGCAAAACAAATTTCAAGAAAGAAATATTCCTAAATACGAACAGTTTGAGAAAGAAATCAAATCCTCGTATTGGACAACGATGTATTGTAACATTGCCCACATGGTATTTGTATAATAAAAATCACTACTTTTAAATGGTTTCTGCTTTTGTACTTTAATTTGGCTTGTAAATACTCCTCCCATAAGCTCGAGCTATTAGCTCATAATATATAATGTCTTTAAAATGTAATAACATAGGTTAAATTTATTATAAAAAACGTTATTATGTATCAACTGTATAAATAAATAAAATAAAAATAAATATTACAAGCCATTCCGTGACAATATAAATATAAAATGTGTGCGCTCGGAATTGAAGTGGAATATGAATTAAATATAAATAAATGAAACATCAACTTTGTACTGTGCCGTTTTCGTGTAAAGTAATTTGGTAAAACATTTTCACAGGAGAGGTGCACCGCCGAGGAGTCTGCAGAAATGGTCAATGTTCCGATGACCCATAATCACTTGATCGACGCTCTGACAAACACGCGGCCGTCTCTTTCTCCGGAACAGCTGCGCTTCTACGACAGAATGTGAGTGCGACAGAAATGTCAGAACAAAAACTAGTCCTAGAAATTTTTGGAAAAACCTGATGACTAACCATTTTGATTAAATCCGCGAAGTAATCTAATTCATGACGGGTTTAGCTATAACCCGTAAAAAATGACGTGCTTTTACTATATTTTTCGGCCGTAAGGCTGTAAGAATAGCGCCATCGAGCGTGTTGCTAACTTTAGTGATGGACATTGTTACTTAGATAATTATGCATCTTTTTTGCTTTTTATATCTCTTCTTTATTGGCGTCATCTGGTAGGGTTAGCGACGGACAATGTTGCATAGAGAATTGTGCTTTTTATACCTTGTTATTACTTTATACCTCATAATTAGCGCCATCTGGTAGCGTTAGTGAGCCCACATTGTTACATATAAATTATGTTTATTTTTCTTTTTATATCTATTTATTAGCGTTAGTGAGGGCCATTCTTAAATAGAGGATTACGCATCATATTTCGATTGTTGGAATTTTTGACAATTCATGTTCGTAATTCGGATTTTACTTTGTTATTTCGAAATTTAATTTCGTATTACGGATTTTACCGTCGCATTTTTTCTTTCAGATACGCTCGATTCTTGAATGTTAATTTGCCGGAGGAAATTCAACCCGCAGCAGCACAAGTAGGCGCCCGGCAAAGGGCGACTTTAGCTTGACAAGTTTTGTTTTTTTTAAAGAAAAATATGTTATCTATGGAAATAATTTGGTAGTGGTGAATAAATTGGTTCTCGGTACGAGGGTGCATTTTTCGTATTTATTTTCAGGCAAACGATACATGGAATTTTTTATTACTAATAGTTAATATACCTATATATTTTTTTATTTATTTATAAAATCCTTGTTGTAAAATTTATTTTGTACATGAATCACTAATAATGTATATGATTTTATGTATAATATTACTTATCTAATATACATGTTTTAATTATGTTTTGTAGATTGCTACTACTCAACTAGGCGTAGCCTGTGCTAGAGTAGCTAATTGTATACGTTTTATTTGTTATAGTTTATCAACACTAATGTAGGATAAGTTTGTAGAAGTTATATAATGAATATATTGGTGGGCGGAAGAAAAAAAAAATGTTCGTGAAACAAAGTGTGTAGTATATGTAGAAAGAATATAAATCTAGTAAATAACAAAGTATGAAGTAGTATAAATCTAGGATAAATTAGGAGTATTGAAAACTACGCAGTAATTTAAAAATAGAAAATAAATAAGTATAAACTAGTCCCCCTCAGCACAGGAACCCCTAGTGAGGAGGACTAAGAACAATAATATCAACAATATCACTATACATACATACTATTATATTAAACTTGTACAAATTGTATCTAAATAGAACCCAATTAAAAAAAAAAAAATAAAAAAAAAAAAATAATAATAAAAAAAAACAGAGTAAGAAGAAGTATGGAAGTGGTATTAACTGAGGGTTGTTCCGGAAGATTATTATGTATTTGATGTAGAAATGAAATATATATTATTTTTGTTATTTACGTAATAAGTTTTTTATTGTCAGTTAAGAATTTTAATTTTTTTTTATGTACTATTAATAAATAGCTCATCACTTATACCTACATATAGAAGACTGAATACAAATTTTTGCACTCGAATATAAAGTATAGGTGTACGCTGCTGTATACAAATTTTTGTACTCGAATCTAAATTATAGTTTGTACTCGAATCTAAAGTATAGGTGTACGCTGCTGTATACAAATTTTTGTACTCGAATCTAAATTATAGTTTGTACTCGAATCTAAAGTATAGGTGTACGCTGCTGTATACAAATTTTTGTACTCGAATCTAAATTATAGTTTTTACTCGAATCTAAAGTATAGGTATACGCTGCTTCCAAGAGGACACTCCAACAAAATAAAAACTTTTTTTTTATTTGTCTCTTTTTTTTTGTTTTTCATCGTTAGTCAGCTATTTCTGGACCATACAACAAGCTCCTCAACATCTAGAGATTCATCAACAAAGGGCGGCCATGTAAAAGGCCCGTCTGCCACTCGGCGCGGTCGTGCGCTTCGAACTGTTTCACATAAACCGCTGTATCTCCGTCAATTAAAAAAATTCTTTAAAACATAGAGCAGCAGTGAGAGCATTCTTAACAAATGCATCTTCAGAAAAAAGTCTTTTTTTTTACCGTGTTCCTATATACCTCGTTCTTTTGTTATTTTTATAGAATTTTAGTTTTAAATTTTTGTGTTTTGGTTTTTTGGTGACCTTTAAATAAATATTTTTTAAAATGTTTTTTACAAATTTGTTTTATTTATTTGTTTATGATGATACATGGGTATATATATACTTTTTGAGAAACGGATAAATAAAGTTGATACCGAGTACACTGAACAGGTTTATGAAATGGTCGCTTACGTGGTTTGTGAAACGAATAAATAAGAGAAGTAAAAATGGAATGTGTGTGAGGAAAAATTTTTGTATCAGGACAAGAGTTTGGCGTTCTATCCCTCCTGCTTCTTCTATGGAGATAGCCCGTGATGGTAAGTGAATGAGTAATTTATTTTTACGCTGCAAAACAAAGTAATAACTCCTTTATTCCCAGAATAACAATTGTGATATAATATCCTTAGACGACTCATCAATCGAGTGAAGTGCATGCGCGCATTGTTTATTTTGTGACAAAAAAGTAAAATAATCGTGAACCGGAATATTTCGTCTGTAATAGTAAAATGTTATCCCTTTGCAATCTGGTAAGTGTTAAATTTCCATAAATTTATTGTACTTTTGATATGTATAAAGGTTCTGGGTATAATTCGAACCGTTTTTACATAAGCCCATCTTTTTTTTTAAATTTCGGATTGGGGTTAGTTGAGCTATAGTTGCTCAACTATCCCCACGATTTAGAGCAAAAGTAATATATGTTTTTTATTTTTTTAGGATGCGGACTTATAAAAGAAAGACTATAAGATGTTCTTACTCTACTCAAGACTTAAATGAAGCTCTAAAGGCTGTCAACGATGAGGGTAAAAGTGTGAATGGGCACATACAAAATGTGCGCCAGATGCTGGTCTTACTTTCGTTTGCGTCAATTGCAACAGTGACAACGACGATTAAGTTTCCAAGATCGTATTAATATTTTCTTTTATAATATAAGCTATATTGATAATTACATAAATATTTAAGACTGATTTTAAACAGAAAGATTTAATCTAATCCTAAAGTTAAGCTTAAGATATGTTGATTTTTTGTTGATTCTATTTTCAGTTTATTATTCAAAGAAAATTATTTTTAGGTTTGTTGTTTTGTCACTAAAAGACTATAAATAAAAAATTGATTGTCACACAGAAATTTTATTTCATGTCTAGTTAACATTGAACCCCTGATTTGGCTAGACTTTCTAAGTGCTCAATTTGCCCCATACCCTTGCTCAACTTACCTCACCTATGGGGTACGTTGAGCATACTTGACTTTCTGCATTTAAACAGCTGTAGCTCTTAAATTCGACTTGTTGGAAATAAATTACTTTGGACACTTTTGCAAAGGGATAAATTAGTAATCCATCAGTATGCATAACAAGCCATTAAGACTTATCGCTCAAGTGAAAAATTGCTCAACTAGCCCCGCCCTACCCTACCTGCTTATCTATGAACGCTCAAAGCTTCTGTGAGGAATGTCAAGACATCCATCAAATGTCAATGTTCTTATTATTATAGCGGAAATGTTGACTTTTAATTAAGAGAAGAATTTAATAGATTTAGATTTAAAATTTAGTAGTAAAATTAGAAACAGAGTGATTTTGACTTTTAAAATAATATAAATAATTATTTTATACAGGGTGTCTAGTAGCTAGTTGTAAAAACTTGGAGGTGTCTTCTTCGTTCAATTTTGAATAGAAAATATTTTTTACGCTGTGGGTAAGAAAGTCGATAAGAAACGTCAAAGATTGCATTTTTTTTTTCAATATTTCTGACTTATTTTATGTAAAACGTTGGACTATCATTACAGTAACTTATATCGAATATTAAAACATTGTCAAACAAAAAACCTTGCAGTAATTCATATTACTACGAGAAACCTGTAGGTATAATGTGCAAAACCAATGAGAAAAGACTATACATGTAAAATTAAAGTAAATCCGAAATACAAGAGCAATAATTTCACAGTATTTTTATAAATCTATGTCATGGATGTCTCTAGCATAGTCTATTAGAATATATGAAAAAATCTGATTTAGAACATGTATACAACTTTCAAAAATTTGATAATTTGTGGATGTTTTTGCGGTGGAATTAGTGAACGTTGCATTGTGTAAAGTGATCACTTAAGCGAGCTCATGCAAGTCATAAGCCCTGGGCCACCGTATAAAGACTTACATGCACGTTTCCCATATATCTAAATAGCTTCGTGAGACTTGCATAGTTAAATCTTAATTAGTAGGTAATAATTTTATTTCTCAATTGAAAAAACAGAGAGCCAGCCATTAAACATAAAAAATTTCGTAATGTATCCGACGCATGCAACTATGTAGATTTTATTGTTAATATTTTTAATATTTAAAGCATTAACTTTGTGGTTAGACATTATAACAGAGTGTTAGTTAAATTAGTAAAAACCACTATCGGATTTAAGGTCTACCGGTTTCGAGACGTACCCGTCTCTATATCAGGACCAACGCTACACTTCTATGTTCACAACCTATACACCACAACCATAGTATTGTTTAAGTTTAACAAGTGTGGTGTTGGTCCTGACGTAGAGACGGGTACGTCTCGAAACCGATAGAACTTAAATCCGGTAGTGGTTTTTACTAATTTAACTAACACTGTAATGTAGATTTTGCTATTACCTACGCCAATCATTGTGCGGGTTCCGAGACTACATTATGTAACAACATTATGCCGCATCCACAATCCGTTCATTAGAGAGGGCAATAAATTAGGCAACCTTTTCCGGCGTAGCGCCGTTGATAAGTGCTCTTCTGGTATGAAAATTAATCCCAAGTTTCCTCGGCTTGCGGGAAATCCGCGGTCGGAATGTATCGGAAGCCGAAACTTTTGCCGTGAGCGGTGAATAAATCAAGCCGATTCAGCCGATTATCTGGCGCGCCCCGAGTGCGCGACTCGGCGCCAACTCGATCCGGTGACGAGATAAAAATTATCCCGCCAAATTGTCAGGTTTGTTCGCGAGAGGGCAGGGCTGCGAAATCCGATCCGTCTATACGATTTTGGTCCGCATCCTTCAGTCGGTTCCACGACAAAAGGCCAGGACCTACGCCAAACATCCACAAAGGTCCACGCGACATTAGATCCAATGACACAATGGCGGCAAACAAAATTTCAGTGTTTTTTTTTTTGTAAGAGCCTCAATTGGATGTACTCGTAGTTACGCAAAAATCTAACACGACAAGAAACAAGAAAGTCCAATATTTATGTGTGAAATAAAACGGACATTTTATGCGAACCGTATATTTTCACTGAGAAGCAAATCTCGACGTTTCGCTGAAGTCTTATCCAGAGTCATCAGGAGAGCGTTCTATCATAGGATAGGACGCTCTCATGACAGCAAACAAATTTCAGTGTTTTTTTTAAAGAGCTTTACATAATTGGACGTAGTTATGAAAAAATTTAACCTAACAAGAAATAATAAAGTCCAATATTTAGGTAGGTATGTGTTAAATAAAACGAATATTTTGTGCGAACCTACATTTCACTGAGAAGCAATTCTCGACGTTTCGTTGAAGTCTTATCCAGCGTCATCAGGAGAGCGTCTTATCACCTCATGACAGCAAACAAAATTTCGTTTTTTTTAAAGAGCTTTAATTGGATGTAGTTACGCAAAAATATAACATAACAAGAAACAAGATAGTCCAATATTTACGTGTGAAATAAAACGGATATTTCGATTCCCGACGTTTCGCTGAAGTCTTATCCAGCGTCATCAGGAGAGCGTCCTATTACCGTGGGGGTGGGGGCCGAACTGTTCACCCGCGGTGATAGGACGCTCTCCTGATGACGCTGGATAAGACTTCAGCGAAACGTCGAGATTTACTTCTCAGTGAAATATACGGTTCGTATAAAATATCCGTTTTATTTAACACATAATCGACAACCGTAATTATAACCTTAAGTCTTAAATAAGAAAGTCCAAACCACAAAATGCTAAAAATGGGTTATATATGAGTTTGGCTTTATGTGTTGAAAAAGTTGTTGGTTCGAATGCTGTAATTTTTTGTTGTAATATTTTTCCACATCACGACCATCATCACTGTTAAATTAACGGTTTGACTGTTTTCTGCGGCTTAAAATTTATAAATCCTTGGCAAACGAAAATATTGGTTGAAAACATTCGTGTTGCATGGGCGCATTATGCAACTTTTTAATTCTACTGTTACTACACGATAATAATTTTGTAGAAAATATCCAACGTTTTCTACACTTCAGATAATAATTATTACTTCATACTTTAAAAAATGCATGATACGCTTTATTAAATTCATAGAATAAAAAAAACCAACCCATAAAAACCAAGTTTTTATTATACTCCCTTTCTCATTGAATCAGGTTTCGTGTCTATACACGCGTCGGGCTAATTAATTACTCATTTGTATTGATTCCAATTTGAAAAAACCATCAAAATTTTAAAAAATCCAAATTTTTTTACATCATTTTTATCGTCGCCACCAGTCTGCTTGCAAAGCTTCAGCTCGATTGGATCACGGGAAAAGGGTTAAAAATCAATCCAAAGTTTTTTCGTCAGACAAGCAAGCAGACGCTACGAGTTAAAAGAAAGGGAGTAATAAGTAATTGACGTTAAGTTATTCACAAATTGTGAATATTAACGTTTGTTTACGTTTTAGAACGATTGATTGAATTCATATATTTCAAACCTGTCAAACTTAAAACGTCAAAATTAATTGCATTAAAATGTTAAAAAATAACTGTCAAGATATAGAAATACCAATATTGCATAGCAGAATACGGCCGATTATCTACGATAGCATACGACTTTTGACAAAATGCGCCGTTTGCTTATGAATTTTCAGTTTCTATGTTTTAAGAAAAAAATATAATTATTTTCAAACTGATCTCATTTGCACCAAAAAAACCTTTCATTTTCGACATGCTACATCATTTACCGAGAAAATAATTTTACATTTTCTTTTCACTCAAACCCTGACATGATTATCTCCTGGCTGCTAAAATTTGTAAATTGCAAATTTTCTATTAAATATCTTCTTCTTTTGTTAGATCTTGATGTGTATTAACAGGTCAGTCCTGGTCTTGTGACGAGGACGTCCAGCTCTCTCTCCATCTCTTTGGTTGTCTCCCTGGCGGTCGGCGTCCCTCTGGAATCCCGCGCGTCACGGCTCTGGGAAGTCTCGTCTGCTCCATTCTCTCGACATGGTCCCTACAGAAACGCTTTCTCTGCCTGCTCCATCTAACAATGTCTTGTATGTCGCAGATTCTGCGGACTTCTGCATTGGGTACTCTGTCTCTGAGGGTCTTGCCCGCAATGGGTCTTAAGAGTCTTGATCTCGGTAGTTCTGAGTAGTGTTTAGTTCTCACCATGTCCGCTCTTGCTTCGATACCATATGTTCTTATCTTATGTTCTAGCGGTACATAATGGCGTTCTAGTGCCAACCCTTATGTATGGAAGTGAAGCCTGGAATTGGCAAAAGAGGAATGAAAGTAGACTGAATGCGGTTGAAATGCGGTCACTAAGACGCTTGTGTGGAAAATCTTTGGTCGATAGAGTGAGGAATGAACAAATTAGAAGTGAATGCAATGCTGGCTGTAGTGTGGTAGATAGAATAAAGAAAGGAGTGCTGAGATGGTTTGGTCATGTGGAACGTATGAACGAGGAAAGGATGGTTAAGAAAATATATGAGGCGAATGTTGAAGGCAACAGGAATAGAGGGCGTCCGCGAAAGACCTGGCACGATCAGGTACTACAAGTATTTGAGGATGGCCCTGTTAAAAGCCGCAACAATCGTAGAACGTGTATGAGAAGATGTATGAATGTGGCCGAAGCAAAAGTGGTGTGCCAGGATAGAAGAGTGTGGCGTTCAATCCTCTCTGCCTACCCCTGCAGGGAAACGGCGTGATGGTTAGTTAGTTAGTTAGTTAGTCATATTTTATATATTCTGACTTTTTATTAAATATTTATTATTAACTTATTATTAAATATACCTAACATAATCAATCCCTTTTTACAGTGGACGCAAGCTAAATACCAGTATCAAATCTCTACCTTATATAATTATAACATCGTTTACGTACGTTAAGCGCTTCATAGAATAGGTATGCAAAATAAATTGTTTTTCATTGCCAAATTTGTTGGCTTTGAAAATATTTTCCTCGCGATGTATCTGTATAGAAGTAATTGAAGATTGAGAGTAACGCGTTTAATAATATCTTAATTAAATAATATTTTGTGTTCCCAGAAATTAGCGTCGCTGGCGCAGCACCGCGATTATTGCGCCTCGCAAACTTTCAAGTTATAAACTTTGGTGCTTTAAATGTGAAGAACACAATTTATAACAGATGGAGGGGTAATATATCAGAATAAAGATGCTCGCGGTGTGTTCATATTCATAAGGGGGGCTGCCGCGCCTCCCCTCGGCCCGCCCTCCCCGCCGCCGAGTGCGACTAATTCCCCCGTAAGGTTACTCTCAATATTGCGGTGATCAAAATTCATATTGCACAATGTACAATCATTTTTTGTTTATTGTTTTGATTTTCTTTTACTTTCGCGGTGGCTGGATCAAAGTTATGGAATAAACTACCAAATAAACTAAGCCATACAAACAGCTTAGGGGAGAAAGGGGTAATGGGAGTCACTTAAGCGAGAAATAAAATGAAACACGAAATTTTTGTTGAAACTTTATGAAAATCAACACTTATGGTTTAACTACTAAACTATCAGTCTTAAACAGTTTAATTACCTTTGGAAAAACGCATTACTAGCTATTAAACTTAAAAAAAAATCAACTTTGACGACCATTGTCCACGTATGAGGGTAATTATAGTCACTTAGGGGACAGTGAGGGTCAGCCTAGTATAACATTTGTCAAACACATAACCTTGTAGCGAATCCCAGCCTGTGCACTCTGCGTGTGCCCTCAACCTGCAAGAAGTGCACCTGTACCTTTGTTCATTGTTGCTACTAAATTCACCACATACTAGGCAATTATTCATGTCGTCATCATCATCATCATCGTCATCACATATCTTACTAAGACTGATCTGATTCCGAAGTGTTTTGCTCTTGGAGTATGCGCCTTTGGACCTTATTTGCTACCTTTTAGGAGGTTTTTCATTTTGACACTTTGTTTTTTCCTTGAGCTTCTTTAGCTGATGGAGTCGACTCTCATTGCCCGCATTGCAGTGGCTCTTATTACCAGATTATACCTTATCTGTAAAAAAATAATTTGCTGTAAAAACACCGCATATGTTTTCTAAATCGATAATTTAAGCTTACAGTCATTCAATAAACTACTTTAAATACTCAGGAGTGCGAGCTGTCACGTAACGAGTCTTTTATGCCGATATTAGTTTGTTTAGGTACTTTAGTCTGGATGTTAGAACGCTGACCACCATTGCCCTTTGACTTCCATTGCCCCTTTCTCCCTTAGCACAGTTAAAAAAACTAAAGATTCACTTATTTAGACAATCATACAAACTCCTGTAGAATCAAACCATTATAACACTACTTAATATTTTCCACTCCTAATATGCACTCCTCGAAAATACCTAATTCTTACTGGCACTTTCAACTATAGTTATAACCGTTACTTTTGCACGTCATCCAGTGTTTAAGTAAGAGTAAATAAGTCTTTTAGCCAGTAAGTTGTTTTGTACTCTAAATTTTTTGTGTGAAGCGCCCGGCCCTTGAGGTGAGTACTCACGAACACGCACTTCTTAGCCGTGTTGAAGAAGAAAGTAGAAAGTTGGGTCTCGAGATAAGTAAAGAAAAAACAAAACTGGTGTACCTATATTGACAAGCATAACCAGCTTTTTCGGATGGACCTCCAGATCTTTTCCAAATATTTTAAGTATGTTCAAATTGAAATAATTTTGAGGCGTATTCTAGTGTAATGTTAATAATTCGGAAGAATATCTTATTTTATAAATATAAAAATGATATTATTTTAAAAAACTCCAATCATAAATACATCCCTGTGTCTCATTACCAACGGCGACATCTGTACTGGTTTATGGGAACGACGCCGACGTAGAGTCGAACGTTCTTGACCACAGGTGGTATTTACATATATGTAAAACCTTATAAAACAAAGTTTATTGTAAAAAAATACGTTTTATTTACGAAGAGATTTAATTATGGAAGAATAAATACTTTAACCGGATTATAAATGTGTCTTAAATATATCCGATGGGGGGACTTACTTCCACTATGCCCTAGCCTAAAGAAGGGTTTAGTTCAACTCTGTACAATTTTATATTCTGTGATAAATATAGATAAACTTATTAAAGGAGAACGGTAGGTCATTGTGACCGACTGCAATGTGCTGTTTTTCTATTGAAGTCTACTTACCTAATATGCATTCTTTATTTTTTATTTTAAATAAAAATCATGTTTCTTCGGTGTAAATGGACTATTTTGTTTTCTATAAAAATGATTGATTTCTTAAAAATGATCATGTATAATAGTTCAAATGAATACTGCCCTATATCACCGACTCTTTAAATATTTGGAATTATACTCGTAGGTAGATACCTACATATAATATAATATTTCTGCATTATGGTGTTTGTGTTATACGATCACTTTGCATAATTACACGAATAATGTACTTTAAATCCAGTTATTGCATACTTATCTATCCCCAGTGTATTCAGAATAAGTACCCATTTCAAGAGTTGGGATATATTTACTCCATCTACATTAAGATCTTGAGTTAAGAACTTCAACGTTGATGAAGAAAGGAGACCTTAATTCGCGACTTGAAATAAGCCACTTGTAATCAAATAATTAAATCAGAAGGGAAACATCATGTAAAACTTTTAAAATAACTACTTGTACCCCTAATGGATGTAATCATCAACTTTGAACATGATTTTAAAACTAAATTATTACTGATATTATTAATTAAAAATACAATAATAATATTTGTTAATTATCTCTACACATATAAAAGGCAAGAATTGTCTTTCGTTAGAACGGTTGAACCGATATTCGATCTTCAACAATCTATTGGAGATTTTTTGGGAAGCTTTTAAAAAATATGTTGCTAAAGTCGAAAATCTGCGTTGCACATGGTACGGTGGTTAGCCACCGGAAAACATGGAAAAAGTATCGATACTTTTGAGTATCGAGTACATTTTAAACGATACCGATAATTTTGCACTCGATAGGTACTTTTACTCAATGAGTACTTTATAGTAGATATCGAATACTTTTTTTTCCATCTTTCAAATAAACCAAAAGAACTAGGACCCAAAGCTGTAAAATTGTGAGATGATTTCATAAATAAAACACAGTTTTGGACAAGTGGAAGCTAGTCACTTAGTAGCCACGCATTGCTTACTTGATCGTAACCAAACGGTATCGATATTTGAAAAAATATTGTAATCTTCATAGAAAATTAGAAAAAGTATGTTGATAATACAGGCTTACAAAAAAAATCATAGTTAATTCGAAAAAGTATCGATACTTTGGATATCGATTTCGATATTTTTATGAATACGATACTTTTCCACCGATAATAATTTGGTAGACTTAGCTAATTAATAATTTGTAGACTTAGTTAAACTTTGCATAAATAATATATTTATAATGTGATATTATATTGTTTATGATTTGTTTAGTGAAATTTTTTCTTTTTATTTAAATTCGTTAAAAACGAATCATTATTAAAGAATATAACTCACTATAAAAATTCTTAACGGTACATTTTTTAAAGCATATTTGCAGCAAGAATTTTTTAGATAAATTTGGTTAACATTCAAAATCGTAAATATTTTGAAATATTATGACGTTATTTTATCTTATTTGGAACCTTGATGTTGCATATAATCCTTTATTTTAAATGTTCAAGTTTTTTGTTTGTTACATAAGTTTGATTCGAAATTATTATATGGGTGCAATACAGGAAGAAGAATGGACATCTTGGAGATTTTAGAAATAAATAATAATAAAATAAATAATAGAAATATAATTAACATCCAGATACCACCCACAACCTCTCCACTCCTATCCATTCTAACCCCGCCCCCGACCACCATTACACCCACCTAATCCCTATAAATTCTGTCTCGAATTATTTTTAATTTAGTTGTAAACGTGTTGTTATTGACAATGGGAGAAATCCCGAAAACGTTCTAACAATTCAAAATAAATGTAGTGGAATAAAACAGTGTTGTTTACCCTCATTTCCTTTATTTTAGTTTTGTAATAAGTTTAGAATGAGATGGTACACCGAAGGTGGCGTAATTATTATTATTTGGCGCACAATTTTCGCATTACCAGTTTGATTACAGATTTTCAAAGCATGTCTGTATTTAAAGTAAGGATTAAAAACTAAATGCATTCTTCTGTTCTTTACTAAATGAATACAATGTTGCTGTCGCTTTCGACTTTGATCCCCAATTCACAATGTGAGCTAATTTTTCACAAACTTGCACAAATTGCCTCTAATTTTCTCATCTGAGATTCAACTAGCATTTATTTCTCGGCTTCAAGAAAATGGATTCTATCTCGCTTTCTCGCCGTACAATCATGAGGCGGTCCCTGTCTTAGCGTTTCTCCATTTGGAATGCTCCAAGGGAAACTCATTTTCCAGCTCATTTTATTCCATTATAACTGGGAAAAAAGTAGCAACCTCTTATGAAATGAAAATTTAAAAGCTCTTGGAAAATAATAATGTTAGACGGGAAAGTTTGCCCGCTTATTCGCGCGTTTTCAAGTGTACGTATTTGAATACAAGAAGGTTCACATTTTAAGAACTTTTCCTATTGAAAATTACCATAGACATTTCTCTGAGATATACACACTGGCATACGTCTACGTTTACCCATATTCTACATTAAAATAAATTTTAAAATTATTTTATAAAGAATATTTGAATTGTTGATTTCTTTAATAAATTCTACTATCATTAATTAAAAAAAAAAAACACATAATTCAATTTTCGAAGGAAGCAAACACTTGGTGATGGTACATTATAATTAAATAAATAAAAATAACTTAGTTAAACACCACGTATATTTATTGTCAAATCCGACCAGATTTCGCTACGACCGTAGCTTCTTCAGGGAGAATCTTAACTGCAGGCAGTTAAGGTACAGATACACATGCCACTTAGAGGCATGCTCATAAATCAACCGGCGGTTGTATGGCTAGTGGCATGCTCGTTACTAGCAATGTGCGTACACACATGCCACTAATAAGCAAGGCCTAGAGAAGATCGATACTGCGCATGCTCACGTGCCACTAAATAAGCATGTGTATCTGAGGCCTTAAGATTCTCCCTGAAGAAGCTCCGGTCGTAGCGAAACTCGGTCGGATTTGACAATAAATACAAGTGGTGTTTAACTAAGTTATTTTTACTTATTTAATTACATATAATTAAGATAAATTTCTAACAAGGCCACCGTAAAATAAACTTTGCATTTTAAAAAATATTTTTATCTCACATTCTTTAAGTTTATATAATGAACTAATAATGATATTGAAAGTAAATTACTCTTTTGGTTTCCGTTCGCCGGGAAGAGATGAATAGAAAAAGGAAAATAAAATTTTAAAACAGAAAAATGTCGAAACAATTCGTCATAATGGCGAAGCAACGACTCCTTTCAGCCTTTTTCTCTGTTGAATGTGTGACTGATTTTTGAATTTGCATTAATTCTCTCTTGAATGCATTAATTAGGGAGAAAAATCTGAATAAACGAAGTTCAGTAAGGATAAAAAAACTTCCACTTCCTCAATTCAAGCGTTATTCGCAAATGAAAGCCAAATTTAAATTATTGTCGACTGAAATTTTCATAATTCTCTTTAAATTTATTTTAACCGCTTCTTAACCGTCATTAAAGTTTTTTTTGTTAGGTTGAAGGACTGTTTTAGTACTTCCGTATAAACCACCAAATAATTACCCGCTGAATAAATCTGTAGAATTATTAGTCAATAGTCACTTTTCGAACTATTTGATCTATTTTTGGTTTGTTTTTTTAATATCTTGTTGTTGGTTTACGGGATTGTTCTAATCATGGCCTAATTTCACCAAATCTGGTTACCTTTCAAATTTGGTGAAATTTTAATTTACATTTTTTATTAATGTAGATATTACATGCAAAGTATAAAATTATAAAGATGACCCACTTTTTCTGTCAAATGCAAGTACCTTTTGGAAACCAAGAAATGTTTTGAAATACATAGAAAAACATGAAATTAGAATGTTTCATTAAAATAAGAAATTTTTTATTTTGTATTCAATGCCATAAATTTACTACGTAATTAATACTTAACTTTTAAAAATTTTACGTCCGTCAGTAGGCAGGCATGCATTTGTATAGCATCCCCTGTATTGCATCAATATGCTATACCTACAGGGATTCTCGATTAATCGTTCCCCGAATAATAGTTTATATCTCTTCCAATTGATTTTATACAAAACATGCAAAAATAGATCATATCGATCGTTTCTTTATGCATTGTTTTACCGCAATAATCATTTAAATTACGCTCATAAATTACGCAAACGAAGAGACATGGAAAAGACAAACATTTTAAATTTGTTTTCAAGGGACGCAGAAATGCGCTTAAAACAAGGAAATATTTTATTGTTTGTAGACAACTGTGCAACTCACCCAAGTGATACGGCATTTTTGAAGAATGTGAAAGTTATATTTTATCCTGGAAGCACGACTTTTTACAACCGTTGGATGTGGATACAATTTCAAGGGATTTTGTCGGAAACAACTTGGAAGAAGGCAGTGGGGTTAATGGATTCGGGCACAATAATCAATTAAAAAACTCTACAAATTGTCTACAAATTCTCTAGGCATTGCACTTTACTGCAGGTGAAGCAGTTTATATAATAGTAAAACACAGTTGTAACCACACATTGTAGAGTGTGGTTACAACTGTGTAGCAGCACCATTATATGAACAAGAAGAACGAGTTAATGTTTCTGAAGATGATTGGCTCAGACTTGATGCCGAGATAAATTTTAAAAATTTTGTTGCATTCGACGACGATGTCCCAACGCATGGGATAGAAATCATCGAAAACTTGTGTGATGCAAGGTTGAAGGAGACAAAAGTAATTGAAGATGTAAACTTTGGTGTTTAGAAGCATGCACGGCCTTCGAAAAAAATTTTTTTTTTTGCACGTTCAATAACTAATGCAGACAAAAATGCCATTTGTTACATCGAAAACTACTGTTTGCGTGCGGGAATAAAACATACAAAAAACAAATGACCACGCAAGATTTATTAGGTACAATATAATTAGTTAATTTTTTTTCGTTTCTGTACAGCTTTCCAATTTTATTTTTATTTAATTCATTTACATGTGAAATATCTTTTTACAAAAATTAATCATGATTGTTTTAAAGTATTAAATATTTTAATATGAATGATTTTTTTTATATTTTCCCGCATTCACTGTTCTCCCCCATTCATAGTTTATTTCGGTTGGTCCCTTCAGAAACGATCAATCGAGAATCCACTATAGGTTTATGTAAATTTAACACAACGCTAAACAATCGTTTTCCATTGAATACAATTTTAAAATATAATAGTTTTTCACTGTTGACTGATTTCCCAGTGAACTGTGTACAACACACACACACACACACTACACACACAAACACACACACACACACACACACACACACACACACACACACACACACACACACACACGATGTTTGCACACGCCTATCAGAATTGGGATTAATAATTGCATTCATTGATCTTTCTGGTCTTACAACGTGGCGCACCTCCCGCATAAAAAGTGTTTAATAAAAAAATATAATAAATTTCAAGTCGTAAGAAGATTTCCCCGTTTTAATGACCCCGAAGTGTGAAAAGGCATCAGAAATGAACGTGCAATAAAGGGAAGATATTTAGAAGGGGAAGTGGATATTTCACTGAGAAGCCGTTGTGTTTCGATTGGAAACAAAGTTGGAAAACTGCCATTTTATAGCTGGACATTTTCCTTATCGCATTCCTCCAACTTATTATGAGCGCATTCAAGATTCTTTAACGACTATTGCCTCTTATATACTGGAACCAAATAAATTCTACAAATATTTTAAAAATGGTTTCTTTCATTCCAGCGCTTGTTGTAATATCCGTACCTACATACATAAACACGTCAAAACGTATTCAAATGTCTTATAAAACAATCTTTTTATATGTATGTTCTGAGAACACAATTACTGGATTTTGTCTACAGAGGGATAATCATTATTTAAGTGGTTTATGCGGGAAACATCTATAGAAGCATTTGTAGGGTGGCCGCGGAGCAAATGACATGCATTAGCTGGCTTATGCTATCTCTACGCAATGCAACGTTCGCGACTCTACCCTAAGAACATCCATACTTTATAGAATTTTTTAATGGTGTACATAGGTACCTATGTTCTTTATCTGCCTTATTTCAAATATGCTATAGCCTTTGAAAATGGTCGAAAACTTGTAATTTTTGTAACACAGTCTAATGAATTTATTTATACTGTATTTTATAGTTAATTTTAACAGGATTAAACATAAATTTTCATTAAATAATAGGTAGGTACGTTATTTTGACATAATCGTGTGATAAATGTCTCAAGTCTTAATAAAGTAGGTACTAGCTATAATCCGCCAACAATAATGGAATTTTTATTTTTGCACTTCAACTTTACATAATGTAGTAATTAATTATAAGTTATATATTAATTAGTCAAAATAAAAAAATGTATTTATAAAAACGGAGTGAGATCAGCTACTAGATTCTAGTTACGGTTACGGATGGACGTTCGAAATTAGTATTATTGGGGATTACGTTTTCTTTGAGCCATTGACAACTGAATAGCAATCACAAAGTCATTGACGAGGCCATCAGGAAACAGAAGCGGGGGAAGACTAAAGCCAAGGTAGAGTAATAATGTTTTCAAAGACAAAATACATATCCGTCTTAATCAACGTACCATCCACCACACTTACTAAACTTGCAATATTAAACATACAGTATTAAAAATGCAGGTGAGGTACTTAAATTATTATTTAAACATATATTTTTACGTACACAAGATAACGAAAAAAAATAGTAAAACCGTAAAAGGGTTAACGCCTTTTCATATAATGTACCCCCCCTCTTCCCATCACACAGTCCCAGCCGACGGGAGCAAGGTTCAGCCCTGTCTCGGTGGGGGGCAGTTAAGGTTTCCAGGGATGAACTAACCACATTCTATATATTTGATCATTCTAATTAATTTAGTTTGGTATCAAAATGCATCAAAACGAATTACAAAATCACTTAGAATGATAACAAGAAAATATCTTCCATCATAAATTGAGTAACTCGGTGGTTTAATGGTTGAAACTCGCCTGGTTGTCGGGGGTTCGAGCTTCGTTCTAGGAGCCCGCCAAGTTGGACCTATTTACTCAGCACAAGCGTTTAGCTTTGTTTGAAAATAGTTAATATTTTATTGTGACACGTATTCTATGTACATATCTATTTAAAAAAAAACTTATCGTGCTGGCAGAATGCGTCATCAATTGTACTGTGAATACTTTGAAAGTATTTAGTTAAATATTACTTTTTAAATTTTTTATTTTTACAACATTTGTTACAAATTAGTGTTATAGATAGTACTTCTTCATTTAAGAGCATTGCTCTTGTGCTCGGACGAGGTACTTTGCATTGCTACATATAATTGTTTTACATATAGTTATTTTACATTATATATAAGTATGGGATGAATTAGTGGAGTGAAATGGTTTTGATTCTGAGGGTAATGATGTCTAGTTTGCTTATTGAGATGTTTTATTATTTTGTTTTTAAATTTTTTGTATATTGTTTATTTCGATTAGAAGATTGTTAAAAATTTTTATGCCCTTTCACTTTTTTGTTTAGTTTTGTGTGAAACACATTTGATATGATTGTCTATGTTTTAAAATGTGTGAAGCGGAATGAAGTTGTATGGAAAACTGCCTTTAGGGATGAAATAAATATAAAAACTTTTTAGTGGAAGCAAAAGAAATATGTGATGACATTTGATTGAAATTTACGTTAATTATTTGTAATTTCTCTTTATATTAAGAATTATTTCTATTTTCCTATTTTCATAGCACAAGCGTTTAGCTTAGTTTGAGAATAGTAAGAATATTGATGTGACACGTATTGCGTGTTCGCATCTTCATTTAAAAAAAAAAAAAAATATATATATATAGTCTTTGTGTTACCTGCTTTAAGAATAAAAAAAATTGCAACTTTACCTACTGAAGAAAGCAAAGATTGAAACAAAACAATTAATTCTGAAGATTTGAATATTAGATTTCCTTCACTCATAACAACACATAAGCTCTGACGATGGACCCTGCCATTGAATCCGAGACGTCGGCTAGAAAACACGGCAGAATGTTCCAGAAAACTCACACTAGAAGATTCTGAACGTCCGTGAAAATCTTAGAATTTTTTATTTGAATACATTTGAAATTTTTGTGTGAGTTTAATTTAGTTAACAATACAATTTATAATTAACTAATATTAACCATGTATATATTCAATTTTATATAATAATTCTATTTTTTTTTACATTTCTGGTAGAAATACCTACATAAATCTGTATTCCTTTAGTCTATTGTATTAATAAATGTTTTGTGTATTTCTTTTCTTTCTATACAGAATGATTATTTTGCTTGAATTTCTTGTTTCATTCAATTAGGTTAATTTTGTTTTTCAAAATATGAAATATTGGATATTAAAAATCATGTTAGACAAACGATAACGTGAAACTTTTTATATCAATACATCGCTCGCTTTATTCACGCGAATAGCGTTCAAGTACTTGTGCGGGTAACAACAGACGCCGTAGAAAATCAATGAAATATATTCGTACCATATTTCAAACAAAGGTGTCTCGTTTTTATGCTCCCGAAATGCGACCTCTTCCCATTTTCTTTTATTCGGCACAAAAAGGAAAAAGCGCGGTTAATATCTATTCCGTTATGTCACGTCCCGCCCCAGTCCGTGCCGCGGCGCAGGAAGCAGCGCTTGATAAGCCTTTCATAATGGTCCCGCGCGCTGATAAAGACCCTCCTTTCTCTCCAGTCTTAAGCGCCGCCATCACCTTTTATATGCCGAAGAATGGAACTATATTCTCCCGCGCTCCGAAATCAAAAAGTCGCACGTGACACCGCAGGGGCGAGCGCTTCGGGCGCGCAACGTCGCAAGCGCCCCGCGGGCTGGCGGCGCTTGCGGCGTACCGCGCGGGAGCGGCGACGCTGTGTTTCGGCGTTTGGCGCGGGCGACTTTTAATGGCGGGAGGCGTGATTTTTGTTTTTACGTTCTTACCGCTCTTCGGAATAGAATGAACGTTCCGAGGCTCTTGTTCGCGATAAAAAGAGAAGACACAGATAGGTCGTCTTTGTCGGGTACAAAGGGCGAGCAGATATCTATATTTTCGGCGGCTGCGGTGTGGGGCGTCCTTATCTTTGCGGAGGTTGCGTTTTTGTGATGGTGGGCATTTTAAAAGCAGCCCCTAGTCGTTGCGGGCCTTTCATATAATTGACATTTTGACAGAGCGAACAATAAAACGGAGCAAATCGTATTAATATCAAGAGTACGAATCAGCATTTTGGAAAATCGTTACTTTAAATATTAGATTCGTTTTTATATTTACGCGGGTTTTATTTCTTACCGCAGATTTTGAAATAAATAAAGAAAAGTGTGTATTAAAAATGAAATAAAAATATACATAACTCAACTCTTAAATAGACCTTTTCCATTTAAGAAAGACAATTGAATTAGTAGATGTAAGTGTATGCGTAAGAGTAGCTTGTTGGTCTTGTGGTTAGGACTCTCGCCTCGTGATCCAAAGTTCTCGGGTTTTTACCTCACTCCAGACAGCAAGTTAGTCCTATTATCATAGCACAAGCATTTAGCTTAGTTTGAAAATAGAAAGAATATTGATATGACATATATTCCATGTTCGCATCTCTATTTAAAAAAAAGCGTACGGAGCACATTCTTTCGTTGTGTTGGTATTTACGGGGATAAACACCAACAAATAAAATAGAATTATAATTAAACTAAAATAGTTCACGTTTTTCACCCAGTTTAAAATAATAAGCTTTGAAATTCAGTAATACCAGCATTCCGTAATTCATTCAACGTTCAATCGCCGAGATATTGGAACTCTTAATCCAACGATTACAGAGCACAATAAATAATTATTCGTTTTATGATCGTTCCGTGAAAGACGCCCATTCATCCTTGAGAAATTGCCGAATGGCATCTGTAACAGAGCGGGGTGTAGTGCAAAGAAAAGCAATTAATTGACAAAGAGAAATTGATTGCGAAAATGTGGGTTTCTCGCGGGCAGGGAGACACCGTCCGGGCGGTAATGAATCAGATTGACTGTGATTGTTGTGTACAAAATGGTCGGGTTACCGCAAATATTTGCCTCATTTGCTGTTAAGTAACGACCGACGCGGTTACCCATTGTACGGAATAATTGGATTGGATTCTGTTACTTTCGTGACGGCTGAAGAAAAGCCACCCCGCTACTTGCGACACGGGATGTTCTGGAAGAAGCTTCACTCGCGTCGGAGATGTTTTCTTTTGGTAATAATCCCAATTATAGTAATTTCGTTATAATTAATAGAAATAAACTTTGTTTACACTTCTTTTTATTGAAAAAAATCAACATGTTTTGGAGACCGTGGCCCCGTATCCTGACGAAAGGTGTAAACAAAGTTTATTTCAATAAATTATAATTATAATGTCACCACAAAATAATTTTGCTGTGTTTCAAGAAGGAAATAATTTCCGTCCGTCGTAACTTTGTGTAACGTCCGTAACTTCTTTATAGTATTTTTTTCTTTTCAATCGTCCTAACTTCATGTAACGTCCGTAACTTCCTTACAGTATTTTTTCTTGCTTTTTTTATATAAATAAATAAATACTTATTCATAATATTTCGAAATTTTCATGAGTAACTTTGTTGAAGTTCATTGTAATTAACTATGAATAAAACACACGTTTTTCACTTCACACAATGTATGACTGTGTATCGCGTTGGAAAGATAAATATTTTTGGACTGTTTTTATATTTGACGTTTGACGGATAACCATCAAGTACTTCTTCCCTCTGATGATACCACCGACATATACTTACATCTCATTTATTTTTTATTTTTGTCTATTAAGTGTTGAGATAAAGATCATAGATTTCAAAATTGCTATTTTCGGAATACGGACGATTATACTATATTGAAGGCATAGTCATACAGTATTTTTTTAAATAAAATATTTTTATGATTTCTAATGTTGTTGAAAGATTGTGATTAATAAGATAAATCGCTGCCCACGTTGTTAAATTGACTGACCAACCCTTTAAATTTGTTGTCAGTAAGTGAAATGTCATTTTCAGAAACCCTATAATTTAATGGAGTTAACCCCAACGCCAGTATCTGATTTTCTATTAGCAAATTACACGTTTTGTAACATTATTGAATTAAATGGATTTTTAAATTGATTGGAAAGTGAAGTGACTGATTTTTAAATAAGTTTGTTTAAGTGGAAATGTACAGGCATACCTGTGGTATTTTAATGGATGGTTTAAAAATTCAATAAACTTTCTCTCTAATGGGATTGAAAAGTGTTTGCTGTTGTGATTGGAATTAATAATGATTTGATTGGAAAACTCATTTGATGTATAAACAAGGTTTATGACTCGAATAATAATCATTCTCTTATATACGTTAATATAGCTATTTTGGTATGGATCTGATAAAACAATTGGTATTTTTAGAACGTTATATTGATTTGTTTGATGAGAATTAGAGGCAAATATTAAAAGCGTGATTTTTTTATTGATACAACAAATCATGTTCTTAATTTTTTAATAGCCTGAGCTATTTGTAAATGGGTACCTTTACAGTTAAGCATTATTTTGCTAAAGTCTGTGTTACCTCCTTTAGGTCTACTCAAACGTTTGTTACCATCTTCGTCAACAAGCATATCTTAAAAAAATAAATATGTGAATTGAACAGAATATACTCGTATGTCACATAATAATTCATATTATTTTAAGAAATATGTCAAACTTCTTTTTTGAAATTATGGGCTGATCTCCCAGGATCGGGATCGAACTCCCGATCACTTGATCACTAGGCAAACGTCTTACCGCTAGGACAAATAATTATTTAAATAGAAAATATTTAGTTTTGGGTTTATCCTTTATTGGGAGAATATAATAATACACAAGTATTAAAAAAACTTTAATGAATTAAAAAAATAAGTTTTACTTGTACTTCAATAACGATTAATAACATGAATAAGTAGGTATGTATGTACATTATGTATGATTTTACGATAGTACGATTTGAGTTGATGTACGGTAGATTTGATTTGATAGAAAGTTATTTCAAAATAAATGATTACATTATTTTACTTACAATTAATTTAATACGTTATTGCAATATAAATGAATACGTCTTTATGTACATTGTGAATGTTTTGGGCATAAAGTAAATTATGTAGCATTGTATTTATCGAAGACATTCTACGCCTTGGTGCTAGCAATATGATAAGCACAGATGTATAACATATAACATAATGTATATTTTGATCTTGAGTAGAGAAAATGTGAAGAATATTTTTATGAAATACCCGTTTTATTTATACAAAAAATAATCTTACTTCATATTAAAGGTTACGGGTATCACTTTACAAAAAAATTTAAATATAAAATAAATTATCAGAATACTTTGTTTTCAGTTGCCTTTTGTGCTTAGAACATCTGGTGCATCCTAAATTGCATTCTTAGCATTGTATATTTATAAATATATCGTCCTCTGCAAGTCAATTATGAGATGCTTCCGATGGTGCCTTAAGAAGTACGTCTATCATATAGGCATCTGTCTAGATACAATACGCGCATATGTAGGTATCGCTGAGATTACGTATTGTAATATTATTTACGAGGATTTAATATTTCATGTTCGTTAAGAATTAATAGTTCGAAAGGTTATTTCCCGTAATATCCCATGGAAAATAAATAATTGGTATAGGACCCTCCGCAAAAGGTTACGGTTTACATACATTCACTGTTTACTTTTCTTTATGATTTCAGGTTTATGTTCAGAAGTTTCTAGTTCTTCAAGTCTTCTACCTGGTTTTGATTTTAAATACCGAAGAAAGTATCCAAATTTGATTATTCTTTTTATTTTAAGGAAGCTTCTGAAGTGGTGAAGCACTTTATCATTTTAGAGATCCACCAAACTCCTCACATCAGCTGTGCAGGGCTGTCACTCAAATACTTTGTTGTGTAGTTTTTTATAATCCTGAAGAATTTTCTTGACAGAAGTTGAAATTATTGGCCCTTTGGTGATGTTTTTCTCTTTCTCCTCCCCTGAGGAAATGCTTTTTCCGTTACCCTAAAATTATATTACACATCTTCCATCTTAGCTACTGCCGCAATTTCATTAATGACTATACAATATTATTACAAAATATAATTGGATTTACAAAACAGAAGAGAATATGATGTCCTACTGGAGGTAGACTATAAATATTTATAATAGAGTTGTAAAATCTTGATGATGTTAATATTTCGCATTGTTTTGGATGGTGGTCATCTCGAATGGATCACACCTGCCTTAGATTAGATTGAAAAAACTTTCGCCGATTTGCTGTGATTTGTCTGAGGAAATGGATCGTATATTTTCAGAGCTCCTAAAATAAATACCGTTTTATTTTATCTAAGCGTATTTTAATATTACATTAAAGGCGTAGAACCATAAAGTTTCCCGGCGCCGAATATAATATGAAGCATTTTACCCGTGAGTAAAGTGATTTCGCTCACATTTATTTTTAATGGATTTTCCACCCGACATTTGGTGTAAAAATAAAATAATAAAACTTCATCAAAATTCCGTCATGCAAATTTTTAACGGTGGAAGACAGTAATTCATGTTTTATAGATGATTGCGAATAATTCATGTATAATATGATGTGTTTTTGGGGAGTGTATTCGCTTTATTTGGTTTCTCTATAATCAAATCAATATAGCCACCTACTGCATTGCATTATAAATGTCACGTGGTTACTAATTAAGAACGTAATTTGTATTTATTACGAGTTAACCCCATGTTCCCATATATTGAATTATTTTCAATGATATCTTTAAGAGCATTCATAGAATCATTTCTTCTTCTTCTTATGGTGCCTCTCGGAGGTCGGCGATCATTCTTGCGATTACGATTTTATTTACCGCCGCACGGAACAACTCAGTCGAGTTACACTTACACCAGTCCCTCAAGTTACGCAGCCATGAGACGCTGCGGCTTCATACGCTTCTTTTACTGCTTATTTCCCCCTTGATGATGAGTTGGTTTAGACTATATTTTGGTCCTCTCATAAAATATCCGAGATAATCCAGCTTTCTTGTCTTGATAGTTCGTAGCACTTTTCGGTATTTTCCACACGCAGGAGGACTTCATTATTCGTCACTCTATCCACCCAGAAAACTTTCAATATGCGTTTATAGATCCACATCTCAAAGTCTCGACTTTGGTTCATGGTTAAGTATCCATACCTCCACCCCATATAAGAGAATGATAAAAATATAACACCGAACCATATGCATCTTAAGTTGAAGGCTTAGGTCATGGTTAGAAAATAACGGTCTCTTTCTGATAAATGCACTTCTTGCAATCTCTATTCGAGCTTTTACTTCTTGAAATGGATCCCAGTTCTCGTTCACCCATGCACATAAGTACTTCTATTGCGTGACTCTTTCTGTTGGTTCGTTTTTTTTAATTTTTATTTATTTATTTAATATACACGGCTAAATAGCCTTTTACCTACAATACATTTATACATAATATTAACACAACAACATATGTGTGTAAATTATAGAAATAGAATTATACATCAGTGTAGAAATATACAAAAAATAAGATATAAAAAAGATATATAACAATATAAAACACATCAAGGCGATCGTCTAGCAGAATTAGCAAATTTCACAATTTTTCTCATAACTTCTCTTGCGTTTTTTATCACATTTTTGTAGGGAAATATCTCATTTTAAAATTTATTCATCAGGTTACATATATTTTAAATATGAATATCTTATTAAAATGTCACAAACTAAATTATATAATTGATTAATAAATTACCAAACCTTAGATGTTCTAAAAATGAAGAAAATTGCTCCAATTTCTGGGCCTCTTATGACTTAATGGCCTGTTGAGATGAAATGTGAATGAGTTGAAAAAAACCCACAAAAACATAAAATATTTTTAAAAAAGTTTTTTTTAAAACATAAATGGCATGTAAACAAACTAACAGATTTTGCAATAATTGTATTAAATATTCTTTAATCGTTTACTTTGTAATATTATTGAATAAAAAAGATATCTTAACAGGCCATTCAGTCACAAAAGGCCCACAAAGTGGAGCAATTTTCTTCTTTTTTAAAACATCGAAGGTTTAGTAATTTATTAATCAATTATATAATTTAGTTTGTGACATTTAAACGGGATATTCGTATTTAAAATATACGTAACCTGATGAATAAATTTTAAGGGGTTATATACAGTCAGGAGGCCCAAAAAAAGCGATTTTTCAAGATTTTTTTCTGAGAAGACTTTTAAATTTATTAATGTGAAAATTTGTACACATATTATGACTACTTTTAGCTGTATTTAAATATTTTTGTATTTGTAAAATAATAATTTTGAAAGCTGCTATAGCTGAACTCCAGGAGCACTCAAAAAAGGCATCTTGCGGTGACAACGATATTTCTGGACTGGATCATCTAAAATGAAAAAACCAAACGGATTTCGTTAAAGTAATGTATAATCTTGTAATTAATCGAAGGAATAAGCAAACTATTTTTTTTGACAAAATAGCTACTTCTCAAAAAAAAAATCGATTTTTGACCAAAATTTTGGCCTTAAATTGTTTATAAAAAAAATATATTTATCGGCGAGAAAAAACCTTCGATTAATTACTAAAAAATATATTTAAGAAGCTTGTGTTAAAATTTGAGACTGATCGGTTGAGCCGTTTTCGAGAAATCTTTGTCACCGATCTTTAAAAGACAGTTTTGAGAAAACGCCTTTAAAGTTTCAAAAACGATTTACATAGAGTAAAAAACATTTTTTTTCAACTTACATCGATTTGTCTATTCCAGGGTCATACTTTTAGTTTAGTCATCTGAATACATTAAAAGGGAACATTTACAATGGACAGGTAAATAAAAGGTACAACGTTTACAATAGGTAGGTAAAAATAAAAGGGACATCGCTCTAGGTGAGCGCTGGCCCTCCGGCCTCGCGAACGCTCCGACATGTGATTACAAATGCGCGTAACTTTGAAAATAATCGCCGGATTGACTTGAAATTTTCAGTGTGTTTACTTAAATATGTGTACATTACGAAATTGAAATAATAAAAAAATCGATTTTTTGAAAATTCTAACTGTATAAAACTCCTTAAAATGAGATATTTCCATACAAAAATGTGATAAAAAACGCAAGAGAAGATATGAGAAAAAATGGTGAAATTTGCTCACTCTGCTAGGCGATCGCCTTAATCATAGAAAAATTTGAAAACAATATATAGAAGAGTAGAGATATGATTTAATAAAACACACAAATTATGGAAAGATTAAAAAAGAGGAAAAATATAATACAATAAAACACATGAATAATATAAAAATTGAAAACACGAGTAAGTATACGTGGACTTAACATGAAAGTGACATTAAACTAAATACATAAAATTGACATATTTTGGTTCGATTAGACATAATTTATATAAATAAATAGGTATAATAATTTGTTTGTGATTGCATTAAGAATTCAGGATGGCAGGGTGTAGAGATTTTATTAGCGAATCTTTATATTGTGCTAAACTGGAATTAAAATATCCGATTTTTTTATGGTTATTTTTTGGCGTTGGAAGTAATCTTTTTGATGCTATTAACAGTTTTATTTTGCTAGTGTTCATCTTCAGGCCACACTTGTTACTTGCTACATCCAAGTTTTTTATTAGTGTTCGAAGGTCTTGAGCATTGTTTGCAAATAGTACTGTATTGTCCGAAAATCTAATAATAATTAATGTTTTTCCATTTACCAATATCACACCTAGTGCAATATCATCTAGAGTTTCATTAAATATAAATAGGTTTTCCATTTACCGATATCATACCTAGTGCAATATCATCTAAGGTTTCATTAAATATAAATAGGTTTTCCATTTACCGATATCATACCTAGTGCAATATCATCTAAGGTTTCATTAAATATAAATAGGTTTTCCATTTACCAATATCATACCTAGTGCAATATCATCTAGGGTTTCATTAAATATTGACTCGGAGTACAGATTAAACCGCGCGATGATAAGATGCATTTTTGTCTTACACCAAGCCTAATTTGGATGTCTTCGCTCAGTGTGTCATCAACTTTAACTTTTACTGTTTGGTCCTAGTAAAGATGCGGATGTCATTTTCATCGATTCCCTTCTTTTTTAGTTATTGTAAGTGTAAGTTTCGGATGTTGAACCTTATCAAAAGCCTTTTCATACACATCTGCGTTGATATCTACACATCTTTACACTAGGACGTTCACATTAAAGAGTTCTCTTGTGCTAAAGCCGTTTCTAATGATGAGACATCCAGAGAAGTACGGAATCTTGCTTCTCATAATGCAGGGTAAGATTGCCGGAAGTCGGGGCCCTGGAAGAAAGAGAACATCATGTCTGAGAACCTTGAGATACTTTTCCGGGTCGCAGTAAATTAAGTCATGATAGAAAACTTGATAGTGAACGTCCATTGATCAGATAGGTTACAATAAGAAGAAGAAGATGATATCTGATCTGTCAAAAAATAAATTTTAAATGCGACATGTTTGAATAGTGACCTCCCTATATATTCTAACGTTTATTAAAAAAAGGTCGTTTCTGTGAATGATATGCCAGACTGATACTTTTTCTTACTGCACGTAAATGTATATTTTGATTTAATCCCATATTTTGTATTTCTCATCAAATAACGATCGCTTTTATCGAGAGTAAGACCAGTGAGGGATGGGCCCACCGCTTACCCAGGACAGTTTTATAAGTTATAGCTTCTATATCGGTCCAGCTCATTCGCCGTCTGGTTGGCATTTTTTAATGCTAATAGGCCACTGTGCGACCCCGACCACACAAATTCGCCCTCATTTTTATTTACATAATGTACTATTACTATGCTATTTATTGTAATTTCCAAGAGTAA
Organism: Agrypnia vestita; assembly: GCA_016648135.1. Classification (NCBI taxonomy): domain Eukaryota; kingdom Metazoa; phylum Arthropoda; class Insecta; order Trichoptera; family Phryganeidae; genus Agrypnia; species Agrypnia vestita. The sequence goes on along the minus strand of JADDOH010000291.1, from coordinate 14,680 downwards.
GATGAAGATGAAGCATTTTATTTATTTAAATATGTGAGACAAAAACTAACCCATAAAAACCAAGTTTTTATTATATTCCCTTTCTCATTTACTAGTTGAAACAGGCTACGTGCCTACTCCACGCGTAGGGCTCGAGTCGGGCGACGCTACGAAAGGAATAGTACCAAATTTCGAAAAATACAAAATTATACTATAATTATTCAATTTTTAAAAACGAAAATTTGTTAGATCATTTTTATCGTCGCGATGAGTCTGCCTGCAAAGTTTCAGCTCGATTGGATCACGGGAAAAGGGTTGAAAATCAATCCAAAGTTTTTTCGACAGACAAGCAGTTAAAAGAAGGGGAGTAATAAATAATTAGATAGTTCACGCATGTGAAGATGGAATACAAAAAATCGGCCAATTTAGTTTTGACAAAGACATAGAAAATGTCTAAACTGCCATTCAGCACACTTAATATTCTCGAGCCCAACATACGACTAATTCAATCGTACCCGGGTACTTTGAACATAATCCTCCAAAGACGTCTTCCAATTTGAGGCTAATTTTTGGTGACTCTCCTCGCCCCCCGGAAGCCGCCGCGCCCCGCGACGCCCCGGTCCGTGTATTATAACGTTATTGGATTGTGCCGTGTTTTGAAATTGGGCGCAAATAGGCGTTAAATGTTACCCGCTCTCTGGCTTGTCGCATTCGCCATTTTATAATGCGATTTGGTGTCGATCGCTGCGGCGCTGCCCGCCGGCGGTCTCATTATCATTTCGCGCTGGTCGTTTTGTACCTCGTCGCTGTCACACGATGGCTCCGGCACGGTACCTGCAAATTCGGCCGTACAGTCGGGGCGAGGCGTATCCAATTTGAGGAAAATAAACTGAAAACAACTAAACATTTTAACCTCCTTCGAAAAAGGGGCTCCGACCCTACCCGCTCTGTGGACCTACCCTATTATGTAGTTTTGATTTTCGTTTAACTTAAGAAGTGAATCGAAAACTGATTTGAATAAGTGAGAAAGACGAAGAAAAATAAGCTATATGCGGTGCCAAGGTTTAGTTTTTTAACCTCCCATGATTTTTGCCTTGGTTATGTGTTGACATGAAAATTTTATATTAGCTAAAAACTGTTGTTCACAAGCTGATTTAAAAATAAATTCATGATATTGAAATTCGTATTTAACTCATTTGCACGTGCGAGCACGCACGCACGCACATGCAAGGTCGAAAAACGCGTGTAATTACGGTTATAACTTGGCGTGTTAACACGCTCAAGCCATTTTATGTGCGAATGGGATATACACTGAAGAGAATTTGATCTCCAAAAGTCGATAAAGGTCGGTTCGTACTAGTTGCGTTATTCGACTCCGAAAAAAAGAGGATATGAAATATAAAACATATTGGAGGTAAGAGGAACAGTCCGCGAAATACCAGGCACGAACATTCATATTTAGTGTTATATCTGTGGAATTGAATAAAAGAGAGCGAAAGTTGTATGTATGAAAGTGGATGAAAGTGTATGAGGTGCTCATCCACTGTCATACATCGGGTATTTTATACTTTCATACATCCACTTTCATACATCCATACTTTCATGCGTCGAAGATTGGGGTGCCAGAAAAGAAGAGTGTGAAGTTCTGTCCTGTCTGCCTATCCTGAAAAAGGATGCCCTGAATGTCTCTAAGAGAGCCCTGGGCGAAAGAAAAGACATCGTGGTAAGTTAGTCAGCAAGTTAATATTATTTTTATAATTCGCAATTTTTGTTAAACATAATAGGTGACATCTGTCGGAATGTTACCGGAGGATAATCTAAGCTGCCACGTACATGTGATATAATTGTCATCCCTTATAATAGTTGAATTAATATTCTATCTCATCTTGAAGCGGTTGTAGCCTAAGTTATGTAAAACAAAATATCAAAAAGCGTGTACCATTCACACATTTATTATTTATATTTTTTAAATGTTTATTTTTTGATGAAGGAGAGATTTATAAATTACGAAAAGATTAATAATATAGGTGTATAACAAACAACCGTACATAATCGATTAAAATTTTGGGAATTTTACAATATAGTTAACAAAAAGAAAACTAGTATTGTTTTGGTGTTTGACATCGCGACAACATAAATATTTCGCACGTGATATACAGGTACTTGACAAATTTCCGATAAATTTAGCCATGCCATGTAACATTGTTACGACACAGGTAGGTAAGTAGATACCTGTCGGCGTACAGTGAACCAATCAGTAATGTAATATTCTGTGCGATCGAATACTCTAATAATATCGATGCAACATCCTGGTTGCATTATATTCGATACTATTATTGTCCTTTACATTTCAATACAAAATAATTGTATTGCAATTATTAACAAAATCCAATTATTTTGAAATGATAGCTTTTGGTGGCATTTTGTGGAACGTTTGCCTTGAGTAGGAGGGAGTATTTTGAATTTGAATATTTTATCGCTTACACTTGATAATATTCCGATAAACCTTTTTCGTTGTGACACGCGTCAGAGTACCTAAGTATACATTTTGCTTAAGACCACTTTATTTGTCTTTCTTCCATGACCAAGACAATTTGTTTTGAAAGGAGTGTAAGACCGAATGGGTGCATGTCGAAGGAGGATGACTAAGAAATGTTCACTAATGAACAGGAATGGACGAGCTCTTTCGGGTGGTAGAAGATCTGGAGATGTTTGGTAGAAAGGTTACAAAAGGATATGATAACACAATATCTATTAATTTAATAAAATTGTTAGAAATAGTTTCAAAAAATAAACAGAAACGTTCGAAGACACAAATGCAACCGGAAATTGCTTGGATTGCGTTTTGATCGGTGTCTTGCTACTCAACTTTATACGTCATAATAACACACGATTGTCAAAAATGGTGAAATATTCACACAACAAAATAAAATAAAAATGCTCGCATTTATTTTCAATGGAAAATATTGTATTAAATATGTACAGAAATTATAGAGTGTTAAATTAAATTCCCTAATAAACTAGACGTATTTTTTACAAAAGTAGTTTTTATATTTTTTGTTCCAAAGTAAGTTTCTTAAGTAAAAACGACTTTAATAAAATTAAAAAAAAAATGCGACTTATTTACTAAAGCACTATTTTTAACAGTGTTTAGTTTGACATTTTCATAATGGTTTCAAAATTTAAAGCTTAATTTTTATAAACAATTTGAATGTGTTGGGATCAACCGTGGTGCCAAAATGTGGACAAGGAATTTACGTCAGTTCTATTTATGTCTCATCTTCTAGTCATGTCTATTTATTTTCGTGGTCCGTGATAAATACCAATTAATAAGTCCGTGATAAATACCAAATAATATGAATTCGATTGCTAAAATTAATGGAGTTTTAATGAACATTTCCGGTACCTTAGACCGTACCTACTCCTGTTATTCTTGTGAAGGATTATAACATTTCTGAACATTATTCAGTAGTACTGAGTTTGAAGTCTTACGAGTAGTTGTCGAAATTTAATTTGATTATTTTTTGCAAATGTACGAGTGTATACTGCTATCAAAGTTTCTTAAATTTTCTGCACCAAAATATTACTATCGTATGCGCACAAAATACACAAAAATATTTTACACATGTCACTTGAAAAGAAACTATGACGTGTGTATATTTTGGCATTTCCGGCTCCGCTAGAATGGCATACCGGATATTCGATGGTCCTCCCTCCACCCTCCGACTCTCTCACCACACCCCACCCCCATCAGATAATCCGAAAGGCGGCCCTTACCCCCCTCCCCCTCAAGGATCAGTAAACCCCAAGTGGACAAATCCTCTTTTTGCAGTTTGTCATAAACAGCCGCTTTGTTGAATTTGTTTTGATGCCAGCACATAAATATCTTAGAAGGGCTGGAAAAGGTACAAATCAAAGAAAATATTAATATCTAAATGCTTATCGGTAATTATTGAAAACTTACGGGTATTAATTGTCTATCTTTCTTGTCATTTTTATCTGTCTCAATGCAGATTTTTGTAGCGAGGCAGAAGTATTATTCTCCTATAATAAATATGATATATTTTCAATTTTCAATTTCAATTTTCAATTTCAATTTTTATTTATTACATAATATGTACATTACAAACATTCTGTTCAATGCATACATATTATTAACTTACATCTAAAAATATACATATACACATATACATACACATCCATATACACATATACATAAACACATATGTATACATACATACACATATACATATACATACATACATACACACACATATACATATTGTGTATTAAAATACTAATTTATTATTAAACAATTATTAAACAATTAGAAGTGACCTGTATAAATGTAAGTTGTACAATTTTGAAAAAATAAAATACAATCAAATATTGTTGAGTAGGTATTAGAATTGTGGGATGATTTGACATTGCATCGAGTATATCTACATATTTTTGAGTAGTAACTTTAAATTCGCATAATTTTTCCAAATATTATTCAGTATACTCGATTCGGTAAAAAAACGATAACACTGATGCAAAATTTTCACACGACGTATTGAAATTGTGAAACGCATGAAAGTACAATATTGGCATATAAAATAACATAATAAACAATTAAATAAGTCCACAATACACAATTTAGGGGCGTATTTTCGTTAACACACTCACGACGCGTTTTCCCGCTTGTATCATAATAAATACGCAATTGACAGGATTTCCGAAATTTCATAATTCGGGATTTTCTCAATTCTGCGTGATCATAATAAGTTAGTTAATCACTAGTTGATAGAAAAAATATTTTATATTTTATAAAGAATTTCAAAATATTATAAAAAAAAAATACATCTTTAATTGTCCCGGTTAATTCGCAACGCGGTTAATGATTAATAAAAATGAATAAAGAATTAAAATGAATATATTTTTGTAAATATTTTCTAATTTTGGAACTGGGACTTTAGGGAAGAGTGACTTTTGTGATGAGAAAGTTGATTTTTTTAGATCACTTTGATAATAGTTCTTTGTATAAATTTCAATGGGTTAATTGCGTTATCTTATGCCCCTCCCCACCTCAATAATTGTACGTATGTACGCATGTGCTTGGTCAACTGAGGAAAATTAGCTGATTTTACTGACATTGATTTTATTATCATATTTAGTTGCAATAGTTTCTAATTTTGATGCTGTTAATTGGTGATGGAATTTTTTTATTTTATTCTATGAAATATATTTTTTTTAACAGAAATCCCACTAACCGTAATTGGCTGTCAGTGATTTAAATAAAACAGTTTTTATCTTTTTTCTATTAATTATTATTTTTTGACCCCAATATTTTGAAATTATATAGAATACATTGAATATTTACTACAACATAAATATTATATTACTGTTAAAAAACCCTGAATAAAAATGGTATGAATGCCCTAGTTTACAAGAATTTGCACCAGGATGAAGATGCCCGTGATATGTTGAAACCTGTATGATAAAAAAAATAGTGAAAAAGTTAATAGTATTTAAATTAAATCATATTTAGTTATATGTTTTACGAAGTTGGAATTGTAAAGATACTGTTCAAGTACGGGATATATCTATAAGCATACATAATGAAAATACTGGATATAGTGAATAGAAAAAACGTATACACTTCACAATAAAAATGTCTAGACAATTTGTTATCACATTATTAATATTTTAAATATTTAATGCACTAACTTTATTGTCAGGCATTTTAACAAAATGTTAATTATGTTCGTTTATAACCATATACTGAGATTTTTAGTCTACCGGTTTAGAGACGTACCACGTACCCGTCTCTTCGTCAAGACAACCACTCTACTACACAAGCACGTAAATATCACTACAGACCACAACCATAGTCACAGTTTACTATACTGTGTGCCATATTACTATTCACACACTAACTAACACCTTCCCAAAATTCCCTCGTGCCTATGCACTGTTAGTCTAACTAACTAGAGCATGATAGCCTTCAGTTAGATTAACACCAATATTTTGGGACTTGTTTTCAATCGGTATTAACAAATAATTTCTTCAATAACAGCAAAATGACTGGTAACCAGATTAACCACTAATTTGTTGAAATGTTTCGGGGCCAATGGTCCCTATATCAGGATACAATGTATATGTATACAAATAATATTCTTGTTATTTATATAAATTAATAATTCACTAAATGTATGCTGCTTTGTTATAGAAATATGCAAAAATACTCTATCTGTCGTACGTTGAAAAATTGGTACATTTCTTAATTTAGAGGATTGAAATGGTAAAAAAAATCTGTCGAAACAAGAAACATTCTCTCTCTCTTCCCTTAAAAAAATAATTCTGTTGATAAAGCCCGTGGTGTGGTGCTCGGCGCGATCCACTTCGCTTTTCCGCCGAGCGGGATGTATTTATTTATTCAATAAAAAAGCCTTTTCAAAGTAGGTTCCGTTCTTTATGTAAGCATAAAGCTTACGAATTGGTGGGAAGCGCGGAATGTTCCGCATGCATTCGTGTTGTAGCTTTTTTCCGAGCTTTTGTCGCGCACAGACTGGAGCTTTCATGAAAGATTTTGTTTCGGAGTGTGAGAATGTGTGCAATTGAATTTGTGGCTACAGGATTTTGCGCAGAGTGTAAATCTCTTGTCACTGGGATTAATTGTGTTTATATTTGTTATGTACTGCGGGGGAATGTATGAATTTAACAAACTTTTATTTTAAAACATTAAGTTTCAGCTCTCTGTCTATCTTAAAAAAACAAATACTTGTATAATATTATACCCCTCTGAGATAAATCTTTATATTAAAATGAAAAACTCTAGATCGTGATGTGGTGGTATGTATGTGGTATATGTGTCTGAGGCATGTAAGGGCTCCTACGAAGTATTTAACAAAACCGCTTTAAATATATTTAATTTTTATATATTTTTAGTTTTTGTATATTCAAATTTAAGCTTACATTATATGAATATTACGATGGAATTGGTGAACGTTAAATTGTATAGAGTGATCACTTAAGCCAGCACATACAGGTCGTAAGCCCTGAGCCATCGTATAAAGAGACTTCCATTACTTTTTCTCATATATAAATAGCTTCGTCTCTGTGAGATTTCAATAATTTATCCTTAATTAATTAATCATCCCTCTGGGGACAAAATCCAGTAACTGTGTTCTTAGAACATACCTACTTTCGTAAAATATTTAAAAGTTCAAATATATCTTCCCCATACATCTATACAAGCTAATAATAATGATGTGTTTTGTGTGTATTTGTGTGGGTATGTGAGTAAAAGTGTGTATGTTTTTACTATACATAGTTTTATGTATAGTCATACATTATAATGTTACTAATAATATTGTAACATATATATTTGAAGGTAAATAAAATTTGAAGGAATTTAACGATATAAATCGAAGGTTCAATACAATATTTGTCTTAATCGGTTGTATGTATGCCAATCATTATAAATATACAACTACCCAGTTGCACTATAAAATATAAAATAAATATGTATTCCTAAAGGTAATGTTAGGTTCTGACAAACAGATCTTTATTTATAGAGATACATAAATATGTCATGATGAATATGCATCGCAAAAGACGCTACAATTGAAAATTTGTGCTATCTTGCGTGTTTTATCTTCTACTAGTTTTCCGACAACATTTTATATACAAGAAATTTCTGTGCACATTTTCGGAACAGACGGTTACACACACTAAACCAGTTGGATTTCTACGTTAATCTAGTATATTTTTGTAGACTTCAACGATGATGCGGAAAAATCTAAAAATATAAAAAAATATTTATTTATTTATTTAACGCCCTTATGGGCTTATACAAATATACAGAATAAAATTTTTGAAAAATAACGTAAGACAGTTAAAATAATAATACAGTTAAAAGTTACAATTATAATAATTAAAAGGTAATAATAATAATAATAATACAGAAAAACATAAGACAGATAAAATAATAATACCGTTAAAGGTAAAAATAATAATAATAGTTAAAGGTAAAATAATAATACAGAAAAATTTATTGTCCATTTACATTTTGTTGAGATGTAAACAATTGTATCAGCTTTGTCCTATACACAGTTATACTATCAGCAAAAATGTCAGCCGCCTCTGCATGTTCATTCCCTAATGAGTGTAATCTGGGAATTACAGAGTTTGCTAATGCATTAGTTCTGACATTTCCACTATAATAGTAATAATCTTGATGACCTCGATGGGGCATATAAGTCGATCAGACTAATAATCTGGGGACAATCAATCAAACTATTTACGATCCTATAAATAAATATTAGGTCTGTTACAGTATGTCTCATAGACAAGTTTAAAAGTTGTAAATAACTAAGGAGATATTCATAATTGATATCTTCCAAGCGTATATTATATGCTGTTTATGTACTGGCATTGTCATGGGTCACCGCGACAGGAGATAAAATGACACACTTTAAAACAATTTAACTTGGATTTAATGCAGAAAGTCACTGGACACTAAATTAATTAACTGAAGCACGTTGGAGTCGTTTGTGTCGTTACGGTTCGCACCAGAAAATTCCGCATGTAGGTTCCCCACTAGCGCCGTTTGTCTGAGGTATTGCCCGCTGTCTATTTCACTTCAAAAAATCAACTAAATTGCCGCGCAAACCCCGCGCAATTATCTGCAGTCCTGACTTCTAAAGTGACGCGAATATTATCGCGTTTTCTAGCTTATTCCAAAATGTTTTAGATCGTTCAGAAAATTTTATTATTAACGATTATGTGCAGTTTTTATCGATTTTAAAATGACGGTATTATGAATATGTGATGATTTTTTTTATCATGATACAATATTTTTTTTACATTTATGACAATTTACAATAAGTTAAATTTTAATTTTTTTGTTTAGCACAAATATATATTTTTAAATGAGACACAAATTAATAAAGAAATAAGAATGTAAGAACTAAGATTTTTTTAAAAGAAATAGCTGTACCCCATAAAAAATGACGGAACATTGGTTCGCGTTTTTGTTACCTAGTACCTATACATTTATACAATTTTTGGCGGTCTACAGAGAGGCGGCCATAGCAACACGCGTGAAGCGGCAGGTTTGGGTTTGGTAGCCTCGGGTTCAAGCCCCATCTTCGGTTAGCCGTGAATTCGAACAAAATTACAGATGTTACACGAAGTTATGCGTACAGACAGACAGACAGACGAACGGACAAACAATTATTATATTTGATCAGAACATTTATAATATGGTAAAATAATGTTTGAAATTACATATTATAATACGTTATTTTAATTTCTGACACATTTTTTATCTTTTTTAAATAAAATGTAATTCTTTCGGGTTCTTATATAAACATTTAATGCATTTATTTAAATCAATTTTGACCTATTATTAGTGATTTATTTTTATACTAAATTGTATTAAAAAATCTTCTATAATATAAAAAGTATCTAAGCCATATACTAAATAATTAATAAATATAATTAGTTCCGACCGGTTTAGGAGCTGCACGGTGACATTTCCGCGGGCGAGTACAAAGGGAGGGCGGAAGAAGAGGCTCTATGAAGAGGTTTAATAACCGCCGTGGGGGCGGTTCTCAGTGCACATAAATAGGTCTGCGTAATACCTACGTGGTCCTGATCGGCCGCCGGCCGTGGCTCCTGCCGGAGCCGTCATATGTTATTACCCGGTCATGGCTATTAAATCCACCGGCCCGTTTCAGGGTGTTTCCACCAAAGTTACGTCACATAGCTTCAATGAAAAAAGTTTTCTGTGAAAGTTATTAAAAATGACGCAATTGTGTTAATTTATTTCTCAATTGGAAAAATATTTTATTTTGTCGCAAGGAACCGACGCCATTAGGGATTAAATTTTTTTAATCCCCTGTACGTGTTGACTTAATTTAGCCTTATGTCGGCACTTCTCACTCTGTCCATCAGTGTGACTCCCGCTACCCCCCTTAGAAAACTCATCTCGGCAGCCTGGACTCTTGATCTCACTCTCTCCGTCTCACTATATTATAGGTTATCATTTGAAAAAGTTTTGTCAGCTGGCCACATTTTGGCATCAGTTTTATCTGGTTGTAAGTTAAACTTACCTCAAAACCGAATTGAGAGAAGTAAGCATGCATTAAAGACGGCATACCGACAAAGGCGTCATTTTCCGTCAGGACAACGCCGGTTATACAACAGCAGTTGCAATTAGGGAATGCAATCCCGATCCCTCGAGATCTCGAGGCATTTTACGAGATCAATCCCGAACCGAAAAATCTGACGAGATTATCGGGATTAGCAGGATTGATTAGCATTTTTTATGTTTTGTATGTTTAATTTTATATGTCTATAGAGCTTTTAGTAAGTACTTAAAAATTACACATTCAAATAATGAAAATAGCTTTGAATAATATTTGTTGTATTTTATCAACCTAACATAGTAATTAAAACTACTACTAGTTAGTAGTTTTTACTCTACTACATTGACTGATTGATGCTTGGAAAAATGCCTACAAAAACATTAATGCAATGATTAATAATGAACATTTTAATAAAATTGCTGATATAAAAATGCAAGGCATTGTCGTTAATTGCTATTCAACTCTATACACAAAAAAAAAAACGCAAAAGTATTCTTGATCCCGATCCGTAGGAACCCAGCGGGATTGGAAATTCTAATCTCGAGGGATCCCGAAAGGGCAATCCCGACTCGGGATTGCATTCCCTAATTGCAATGGCTGCGCGATACTGGTTTTCACTTGATCTTCTTCTTATTTTGTAAGAGTGGACATTAGTGTACGGCACTGGTATCCAATCTTATTCACCTAAAATACCGCCACCAGAATCCCCACCTGTTCCATCACCTCGAAAAATCTCAAATAATGCTGTTTTGATAGAGTTGGTATAAATGGTTATGGTAACCAACCAAGGAAAAGTCCTCACTACCCACGGAGTCGTCTGATGTTCATGTAAATATATATCGAGAAACATAAGAAAATAGAGTAAAGTGTGGCAAGAAAGGCCACAAGGTATTAAGAATAGATAATAACTTATGAAATAACAACTGCGATTAGTTACTAATATGAGTTAGTTGGGGTTACAAACACAAACGCGTGTAAATGGTCGAACGGTCAAAAAAGGAATGGCGTAAACGAATGGTGTGAGCTATGTACGGCCTACGCTTGAAGCTTCGTTCTTCTCTTTGGTTCCGGTTGTCGGGTAGGTACTTGGTAAGAATTCCGATTGATCGACCCACTTTAGGGCATGTTCACATTATAGTTCACAAATCATCATACTTACTGCGATAGCGGATTGGTGCAGTATTTTCAAGAGCTTAAGATCTTTCTATAAAACTATGATACGTGTCTGCTTAGAAACATTGTTGGAAAATGTGTAGCTTTTTGGATATGATTTTTAAAAATAAAAATAGAATCATTCATATTCTAGTATATATTTTCAAGACGGCGCAATTTTCAGATCGTTCTAATAGCGAGAGGTGGTGTGAAAAAACCTACCACGATATTTATTGTAAATAAATTTAAATATTAATATTTGTTATAAATATAATTTATATCTTCAAACCCTGCAGCTTAACTTATTTCGTAACCATTACGATCAACAAATTGATAAACCAAACATTTCAATATATTTTGAAATTCCTTTCACAGCTTAAATTTATGAATGGATACAATTTCGCTTACACGCGCCTTGCTGAAAAAATCACCCTTTATTGTCAATTCATGTGTGCCAGATATAGTATGGAGGAGAGTATTCCTATGCGATCGTCTCATACAAAACGGGATATTTAGATGAGGCATTTATTTGGGAACATAAAGACCCCTTAAAGCTTTTTATGCTGCGATTTATTTGGCATTATGCGGAATTGATATGGCGCTTTGTCAAGGGCCTTTGAGTGGTGAGCCTTCCTAGGGACATTTTCCCTAAAGGTATGCGATAAAGATGTCGTCTTATAGGTTTTCTGTACAATATAATGTGACAGCAAAGTACCCATTGTCAAATCGAATTTCTCGCGAAGATTGGAGTTTAGTAAATGTATTGACGACGCAAATTTCTTGAATAGAAATTATTTTCTTGCGGTATCTTTCTCAAATGAGGTTCCTTTTAAATAAATAATGTTGATTCGCAAAATGGGTAGTCAGAATCTGAAATTCGTTGCGTAATTCAATCCTACGAGTAAACGCAAATATATGTTCTCCTTCATTTGTATTTTGCATCAATCAGAATAGTCTTGATCGTAAAATTGCATCTGGATATTGCGAATGATGGTGTGAGTGATGGTCTTCTACTCCAGTTGTGGGATCTTCGTGCAGTTCAGGGCTGAAATCTTCGCCGAAGTTCTAAACGAGTCAGTCCATTATGTTGGTGACCTTTCGTAAGATCTTCTATCCTCCTTTAGACCACCAATTATTCCATGGTGTCATTATATCTGGTGACATGGCCAGAATATATGAAGATACGCAGGTGTATAGTTTACGATAGATGCTGCTTGTTGCTTCATTTATCTATTTGATTTTCATCTCGAGAATTTTCGATAGATTCTAAATAACTTTCTATAGCTCTAATTTCTACACATCTATATGGTTCGTTTAAAATATCTTTTTTTGTTTCAATATCTAAATATGTCAAACGACCGTAATATTCACCTTCAATCCCTAATTGCTAGTTACGATCTATTCTATCTATTAATTACAAATATGTATCTTTTAAATGATACAAGACATAATATATGGAAGAAATAAGATAGGTAGGTATGTTAATAAAGAATGATAGTTATACATTCAGAAAACCAACAGAAAATTGTTATCCCGCTTTTATATTTATTTTTACTTTTCTATTTCTTTACTATTGTTATTTATTACCATGTTACTCTTGCATAACTCTTAACTGAGAATAACTTCCACAGAACAACTTTTACCTACTGTGGAGTTGTTAGTAATTTATGTTAAACAAATGTAAAATAACCAATAAACATTATGTAAACATCTTCCCGTTTAAGAAAGACAATTGAATTAGTATTTAATATAAGCCGTGTGTACGACGCACATTGTTTCATTGTATTGTTATTATTGTTTTAGAAATATTTGAAATACATTCTTTATTACAAAAAAATATAGCAGTGATATATTACACGATACGTTGAAAATCAACTCTCATTCATTTGCTGGAATTACGATAGCAACACGACAACGATCAACAACGAACATTCACCAAAAATGTCGTCATTAATGAGTTGCTGTTGTAAAATTAGTTTATAAGTTATTCTGAAATTAGTTTTAGGTTTAAGCGAAAAAAATCAATATGAGTTATAAAATTACAACTATAGTTTCGAGAGGAGCAGTCCCTCTCATCATCAGGTATAGATAATATTGCACCACGAAGTATCTGCCAAATCTTTCAATGAAAAAAATCAATTTAAAAGAACAAACGGTTTTAGCTTCAGAATCCTGCAATTATTATGTCCTAGGATTTACCACGGGTTTACGGCTAGTTTTCAGAATTTTATAATACAGATGTTAAATTTTTTCTTAATATTATATGTAATAAATGTTCGCTCGCAAAATTATACGAGAGGCGCATACTTCACGCCATTTTTTCTCTTAGCCTTTCAAAAGGGGATGCAGGGGATGAACTACAACCTCCGGACAACAAACCCCTCATCCTGGCTCCAGTGTCCGCTGATTGGTAACTTAATTACGTTGCTTTCTTTTCATCTGACCGCCCAGACAACCCAGCCTCAGTGTGCCGTCATATATAAACAGTGTACTAGCATTATTTATTAGAAAAATGCCATATTTTCTACCCTGGCACGCCGTGGTAGATACTGAACGTATATTTAATAATAAATTTCAAGTGAGTTTTTTTTGGATCACATAAAAAAAACGCATTACATATTTCGGAAATACGTATCATATCATTTAAGGTACAGATACACATGCTTCTTTACTGGCATGCTAATGAGCATGCCATTAATAAGCATGCCCTAACAACTGTACACATTTGCTCATTACTGGCATGCTTATTAGTGGCATGCTCATAAATAAGCATGTCCAAAGCTAACAATCAAACACACATGCTTATTAGTGGCATGCTCTTGTCATAGAATAGAGACGCTCTTGTTCAAAATGGAAACTTTGCAAACTGAAATAGAAAATTCAAGTGAACCAATAAATCAAAAAAGTTCACGAGTTTCCATCCGCACATTTTTGATTTTAGTTTATATAATTTTTATTGTAAGATTTGAATCATTCATGCCTATTAATAAAGTTTCGTAAACATTATTTCTCACTATATTATTTTTACACAACGGTGACCGAGTATTCCGCAGACATTCGTGATTCTTTATAATAAGTCAAGAAAAAGTTATTTGTATCATCTCCCCAACGCGCCATATTTGTTTCATCTGTCGCGGACTGAGATGATCGCATTGATAATAAATACTAGCCGCGAAGCCCGCGAATGACATAAGCATGCTCATAAATAAGCAAGTCTGTTCACACATGCTCCAAAGATACCCCTTCTCTATGGTGAATGACAGTGGCATGCTCATTTCTAGCAATGTGCGTACACACATGCCACTAATAAGCATGCCACTGTCAAAGTCGATACTGCGCATGCTCACGTGCCACTAAAGAAGCATGTGTATCAGACGCTTTACGGGTAGCTTGTTAGTGTAGTGGTCAGGCCG